>CM038682.1:20311836-20569590 GCA_021605205.1 Aegilops longissima
AAACTCATAAACTCATAATAAAACTGTCATCGAAACCTTAGCGTGCGGATCCTACGGGTTCGAGAACTATGTAGACATGACGAAATACGTTTCGGTCAATAACCAATAGCGGAACCTGGATGCTCATATTGGCTCCTACATATTCTCGAAGATCTTTATCGGTCAAACCGCATAACAACATATGTTGTTCCTTTGTCATCGGTATGTTACTTGCCCGAGATTCGATCGTCGGTATCTCAATACCTTGTTCAATCTCGTTACCGGCAAGTCTCTTTACTCGTTATGTAATGCATCATTTCGTAACTAACTCATTAGCTACATTGCTTGCAAGGCTTATAGTGATGTGCACTACCGAGAGGGCCCAGAGATACCTCTCCGACAATCGGAGTGACAAAACCTAATCTCGAAATACGCCAACTCAACATGTACCTTTGGAGACACCTGTAGAGCTCGTTTATAATCACCCAGTTACGTTGTGATGTTTGGTAGCACACAAAGTGTTCCTCCAGTAAACGGGAGTTGCATAATCTCATAGTTGTAGGAACATGTATAAGTCATGAAGAAAGCAATAGCAACATACTAAACGATCAAGTGCTAAGCTAACGGAATGGGTCATGTCAATCACATCATTCTACTAATGATGTGATCCTGTTAATCAAATGACAACTCATGTCTTTGGTTAGGAAACATAACCATCTTTGATTAATGAGCTAGTTTAGTAGAGGCATACTAGTGGCAATATGTTTGTCTATGTATTCACACATGTATCATGTTTCCGGTTAATACAATTCTAGCATGAATAATAAACATTTATCATGATATAAGGATATAAATAATAACTTTATTATTGCCTCTAGGGCATATTTTCTTCATTGAGCGCAAAGGACGGCTCGCTTCCCCACTGCCCAACTGATATCATTGGCTTGTGCCGAAGATGATGGTGGCCGGCACCGGTTCGAGTTCATCACCGGCCACTACTTCACCATGGCCGGCACCGGCTCGAGGTCATCCTAACATTGACCTCTTCCGTGGAGCCCATGCGGGGTCGACGAAGGTCCTCGCAACAAAAGGATCTGGCAAGACACCTGCTGTGTACGCCGGCGTCGCCTCTGCGGTGGCCTTCATGGGACCCAAGCGGCGGCGGTCTCCCATGTTCTACTTCTCCTCGATGATGGCGGCGGACGCGGAGGCGCTGGCCACCGACTCGTCGTTCTCCGCGCACCCAGCTTTTGTTGCTGCTTGCATGGCACGGCCGCCGGCATGGGAGTCTCGGCCACAGAAACGGGAGACGCGGTACGAGGCGGCGGCATGGACGGCAGCAACGACGCCCGTGCGCCGCTCCTCGTCGAGCTGGCCTGGAGCGGCGAGTTGCTGAACCGCGCGCCAGCTTGGGGCGGCAACTGGCTCCTTCGGGCCTGCATAGCTCGTATCTGGCGGGCTACCCAGCCGGCTTGGATGCAGAATAACTACTCTTCGTAAGCCATTGTAAGAGTGGACAAAATGGTCGAGGAGATAGGGGAGCGGCAGAGGTGTGTGATTCTTGGTCGGCGTTTGGCCTCGTTCAAATAGGAGATTAAATAGACGGCGGATGGGAGGAGCTCGGCTGGTATTGCGTTTAACGCCGGCCCGGTCATGAACGGACGTGTGTCCAGAGTGGGTTTCTCGGCTTCCACACGGGCGGGTTTCATGGAGGCGTTTAAATGCGGCGCGGAGGCATGTTCAGCCGGGCATGCCGCGAGTGGCGCCCTCGACTCTGACCTAGGACACCGCGCCATTATTCCACTGACGTGTGGGCTCTTTGGGTGCATGGCCTGCATGTCGATGACCAACGCAGCAGCGCACAGCGAGAGGAACCTTTGGTGGGCCAGGCGGTCGAGCGGGCATTTCATAAACCGATGATTGTTCATTGAGTGTGGCGTCATCTTTTTCATGTAGTTAAGCCTACTATGTTGATAGCCCGTTCGATACGTTGTGATTCACAAAGACCGATGCAAACATCAATGTTCTGCTTATCACAGATAAGATTGATTAATACCCGTAACAATCCATGTCCTTAACAAAGGGTGCATGCACGTATATGTTGAGCATGTGTCTTGCGTCGTGTGTTGTGTGCATGCAGGCGTGCTAGTGTTGCGTGCGTGCAAGGGTGCGTTTCAGTGTTGCATGCATGGGTGCGTACGTGCGTGTGTTTGTGAGTGCATGTGTACGTGTCAGTGTTGCACGCCAGCATGCGTGCGTGTGTACATTATGTGTACGTGTCAGTGTTGAACGCCTACATGCGTGCGTGTCTTGCGTGCGTGCATGTGTACGTGCGGGGTGAGGCTACACGTCAGTCGACAGACTTTTTCATCTACATGATCTTGAGATTTTACGAAGTCACCATAGGTGCCTCGTAGTCAAGTGGAACGTCCCATCCCACTGAACGTACATCGCCGGAAAATACTGAAATTAACAAAAGACAAATGCGAGCACCGGGACTTTAACCTTGGTGGGCTCGAGAAACCACTGTCCTCTAACCATCCAACCACATGTTGGTTAGCACGACAAAATGTATGTGGTGACCGTGATGAGCTTATTCCGAAGTCCAGTGACCATATCGTGCTTTCGCTTCAAATACAATGACCGTAAGTGTCCTCAACAAAATACGGAGCACATCAAATGCAAAGTCCGTCAGTGTCATCAACAAAATATGGAGACGTACCGTGAGCTAGATACCGTTGTACTATTGTATATGCTTATTTTCTTAGTGGCCGATTGCATGTGTGGTGTGGTGGGCACATCATTTCTAGTTGTGGTGGGTCAACATGAAGACTCATGGGTCGGTTCCATCCTGCGCCACATATAGGTTGGACCAAGACGTGTTATACGGAGACCCATGTGGAGGACTCGGCGTACAACACGAAGCTACCAGAGTCGCGGAGGACTCTATCCCCACTAGTGATAAGCCGACTATATATGATTTGTAACCCTAGGCCCTTAGTATGTTATACAAGCTTGGGGGCTAGTTCATCGATAGTATACACACACGCACAATGCCTGGTATTCATGTGTACTTTGTACACACCCCTATCACTAATATACAGTACCAGGAGTAGGCTCTTTCTTCAACTGCAAGGGTCTGATCCGAACTAGGGTAAAACTTTGCCTCATATTACCATCCAGCCTAACAGCCAGGGATATCCTACCGAATGATATGATGAAATCATATCTGCCAACTACTATTAGAGAGGTGTGTCGGGGGAGCAATGTGTGCGAGAGAGGCCTAAAGATAATGTGCATGCGGGAGACACGTAGGCACATATATGTGCGTATAGAGGGCTAGTAGAGACCGTGCATGTGTATATATTCATGTGAGAGCAATAGTGTTTTCCGACTGAGATTAGTGAAAAGAGTGGTACATAGTAGTCAGAAAGAGAGAGAGAGAGAGAGAAACGGGAAGAGCATGTGCGTGAGACACCCCGACACCCTGAGAGAGATTGTGAGAATGTGTGAAAGAGAAATGCCGAGGCATATAAAGTGTGTGCACTTATGCGTTAGATAGACAGATATATAAAGCGTTTTGAGAACGGGGCAAGGCATAGTGCATCTACGTGTAAAAGGCGGTTCTACGCATTAAATTAAAATATAAATGGCATTATTATTTTTGGATGAGATCATGACTTTTGAAAAATTGCGTATGGACGAAAATCGGTCTATCAGACACCCATACTCTATTGAATTCTAGCATGTGCATGTGTTTATTTCATATTATCGATCCATAGAGTGAGAGCGGTTTGAAATACAGGCAATGGATGCTTTTGCAATTCATATATAAACATTAATTAGTGCACTCCATGTTGTTAGTGTGAAGCACTTTATACATCTGTCACTTGCATGGATACATTCCAAATTGCTAGCTACGAAATAAAATACATGTCGAATTCAACATAAAGGGGGTTTCAAAGATTCAAATTCATAGGAAGTGCATTCATCTATTTGAACCCGAGATAATGGCATTTGTAAATTATATGTAAAAGGGGGCATCAATCTTTGTTGTGAGTTTGAACATGCTATATATATTCATACGCATATCTAACTTTTTTTTTGCATCCAAGGAGATTATACCTGGAACCATGCATGAACTGAGGTAAGTTGCATATTTTTTAATATATACTCGTGTACAATGTATATTAAAATGTACCCCCTCCATTCCAAAATAATCGTAGCTTTAGAATTTTCAAGAGTAAAGATTTTTGAAGTTTGACAAATCCTGAAAGTTCAATTCAAGAGAACCGAAAAAGTTAATGCTTTTGCTCCCAAATATTGAACGAAGCGCCAAATAGGCCTCTGGTCACCCGAAACCGCGCGAGACTAATGTTTTGGTGGTAGGAAATTACTGTCCTGACTTTGGCCCTATAGCCTATCGGCCCGATGTCCAAAGGTCTAAACCGGGGTAGGTTTGTAACTTCACCAAGACGCCAGTCTCAACCGCCTCCGAGAAGCATTCATACGTCGTGGGCGCCTAAACACCCATGCGCTCGGCCGAAATCTATCCCGCCCACATTTGGGACACCTGACATGACTGTCCTACCCCCAACCCGCAATATGTCCGAAATTTTAGATCGGGGCAAAGTTTGTAACATTCCCCAAATTTCAAACAAGCGCGTCTCAAACCGAAACATTGTTCCCCCTTAGTTCCCCGCCTCCCTCCGTTTCCCCATTCATACTCCGTGGGCGCGAAAACGCCCTCTCCACCAGCCGCGAAACCCAGCCTCCTCCGTCCTCCACCCCATAGCGGCCAATCCACCGCCGCCCTCCTCCATCACGCCGGAGCCGGTACCCCGACGTCGTCGTCCAATGCAACCGCAACCGCAATGCCCTCAAGGACTTAGCAGCTGAAGCCAAGGCAGAGCTGCCTCCACAACGCCGACGCTGACGTGCACCGTACCAGAACCACTCCGACCACGCCGTCATGCGCCTCACTGCTGCGGCTCCACTGTCGCAACCGTCCACCGCACCAGAGTTGTTCCCGCTACACCGTCGTTCGCCGCCTCGGATCTGCTTCCCCGCCGCCGACAGACGGCCACCGCACCACACTCAACAACTTGGCCATGGGTTCGTCCAAGGCTGCACCGTCCTCCACAACTTCTGGTTTCCGGTGAACAACAAGATCGTCGGAAAAACAGAAGGAGGACACAACACTGCCAGCAGAAAGAGGTACTCCTCTTCCCTTATTCGTGCAAATCTTATGTCTCCACTCACACCGTATTCATCCCACGAAAGAAATTAGTTGAGCGCTTCTTACTGCATCTTCTTCATGATACTAAATGCACAAGGTTTCCTCCGTTTTACTATTTCACCTTTGCTAGAGGTCAGTAGCCTGCCTGGATTTCAATTCAGGGTCAGTCGAACCGCAATTAAAATAAGCAGCACCCGCTTAGGCGCGCGGAGCACCTAGTCCGCCTGTTCCCCGGGGAAGCGGCGCATCGGTGTCTATCATAGGGGTGTGGGGCGCAGGAGCTGCTTGCGCCCGATCTGGAGGTCGGCGGGGCTTGAATGGATGGCCGGGGGGCGGTGCCAAGCACGGCGGTGCGGTGAGGTCGAGGGGAGGGCGCAGGCAGGGGAGGAATACTGGGCCGGTGGTCGCTGGCATTTCGAGGAAGATCGTCAACACTGACTGGCTGGAGGTAGATCAAGGCGATCTGCCCGTTCTTTGTACATCAGACGGTGCAGAAAAAATGGACTGACCTATTTGCTTTCAGTCGACTGTTATTTTCATAGAATCCTGTAGTAATTGAGTGTGTCATGCATGTTGTAGAGCTACCATATGTCTCCCGTCATTTATTTCTCACCGACCTGCTATCTGCTACCTTTACACTGTACTAATTGTGCACACACTTCACCCATACTCACACTATTGTTTTTTATGCATGGGTATTTCAGACTACGGCAAAGTGTTGATGAATGCAGAAAAGAAAAGACATAAGTCGCTCGGTGTAATTGAAGATAAGCAATAAGCGTTTCAACGCTCTAATGGGTGCGATGTCGTGATTAGAGACGATGGCGTAGCTCTGCAGTTGATGATCTCAATTGCCACACACAACCATCCAGGTGCTTGCTTTAACCGGCGCTGTCAAATGTGGTTGCATGTTGCATATGGTGTCTAGCTTGTATTGCTTCCAATTTGGTTAAATTGCATCTGCTTACTTTACACATTATACCTTTGATAATGACATGCCTTCCTGTTTTTGATACATACTACATATGTATATTAACCATGTTCGTACATCAAACTAATGCTCTTTTGTATCCTCGTCAATCACTTATGATCAGACAGTCACCGGGTGGAGTTCTTGTGAGACGCCCTACTCGTTTAAAGAGTGCAGTGTCATCCTCCCCACATGATTCTCAAGAAACAACAAGGCTAAATGAAGATAGTCAACGTAGCTCTCTAGTTGATCACCGCAATTCCCCCACACCACCATCGCAGGTGCTTGCTCTTACTTGGCAGTGTGATATGTGTTTGCATGTTGCATATGGTGTCTACCTTGTAATGCTTCTAATTAGGGTAAATTGCATCTGCTTAGTTAACACATTATACCTGTGAATATGACATGCCTTCCTGTTTTTGGTACATACTATGTCTTTCTATTAACCATGTTCTTACATCAAACTACTTTTCTTGTGTATCCCTCATCAATGCTCCTAATTTGTTAAATTGCATCTCCTTAGCTTACACATTATACATGTGAATATGACACGCCTTCCTGTTTTTGGTACATACTACATCTGCCTATCACACCATGTTCTTACATCAAACTCATCGTTCTGTGTATCCTGCGTCTATAAGCTTATGATGAGACAGTCACGTGCGTGGATTAATATGAGGCGCAATACTCTTATAAAGAACATAATTTCATCCTCTCCACATGATTCTCAAGAAACAACAAGCCTAAATGAAGATATTGAGCGTTGCTCATGCACGAAGACAACACTTCCCTACACCACCATCACAGTGCTTGCTCCAACAGCGATGTGATATGTGGTTGCATGTTGCATCTGATGTCTAGCTTGTAATGCTTCTGATTAGGGTAAATTGCATCTGCTTAGTTTACACACTATACCTGTGAATATGGCATGCCTTCCTATTTTTGGTACACACTACATCTATGTGTTAACCGTTCTTACATGAAACTACCTCTCTTCTGTATCCTGCATCAATCACTTACGATGAGTCACCTTTATTCGTTGCATATTGCATATTATTTCTAGCCTGTTGCCATGTATTGCTTCTAATTTGGTCAAATACATTTGTTAGGGCACCCTTTTAATTTGGCAGAGTGATACTGGTTTAATCTTTCATATGGTTTCTAGCTTGCATCGATTCTAACAAGTTCAAGCACCTTGTGCTTAGTTTACACTTTATACATCATACATGTCAATATGTCACGCCGTCCTGTTTTTCATACATATTCCATCCTCCTACCATGCGGCTGCCTTACATGAAAGTAGTGTTCGTCAGTATCATGCATCAATAAGTTCTGAAGAGCAAATTTTATTCGTTTTTCTTGTGGGTTTGACTTGACAAGGCAAAATCAAGAAAGAGGGAAGAAAAGAGTGAGGAAGGCGATGATGGTGGTCCTCTGCAGCAACGTAAACGGAGCATCTGTACCGATTCTCCTTGTACTAATAGTGCATTACATGGTCCAAGTCTCCGCTCCCCTACTCCATCATCCAAGGTGCTTGCTCTAACTTGGCAGTGTGATATCTGGTTGCATGTTGCATATGGTGTCTAGCTCGTATTGCTCCTAATTAGTGTAAACTGCATCTACTTAGCTTACACATGATACATGTGAATATGACATGCTTTCCTGTTTTTGGTACATACTTTATCTGTCTATCACACCATGTTCTTACATGAAACTACTCTTCTTGTGTATCCTGCATCAGTCACTTATGATTGGACACCTTTAATTTGGCAGTGTGATATTGGTTTGTGTCTTGAATATGATTTCTAGCATGTATTGCTTCTAGTTTGATGAACGCCACCTATGACGAGACAGTTTTAACTTGGCAGAGTGATATTGATTGCACCTTCCATATGGTGTCTTGCAGTGTTTCTAATTTGTTGAACTGCCTTCTGCATAGTTACCACATCATATGTGTGAATATGTCAAGCCGTCCATTTTTTCGTACATATTCCATCCTCGTATCATGACTTTGCCTTTCATCAGAGTAGTGTTCATCAGTATCATGCATGAATGAGTTCTGAAGAGCGAATGATATTCCTTTTTCTTGTCGATATGACCTCACAATGCAAAATCAATAAAGATGAAGGAAATTGGCAAGGCATTGGATGATGGTGGTCCTTCCGAGCAACTGAAACGGAGGTTCTCTACAGATTCTACTCCGCCATCCTCCCAACAAGATTAGCAAGACAACGCAAGGCTAGGCAGTCCAACGTAGCTGTGTAGATGATGAGCACATCTCCCCTACTCCACCATCACAGGTGCTTGCTCTAACTTGGCACTATTATAGGTGGTTGCATGTTGCGTATGATGTCTAGCTTGTATTGCTTCTAACTTTGTTGAATTGCATCTGCTTACTTTACACATAATGCCTGCGAATATGACATGTGTTCCTGTTTCTACATCAGACTACTATTCTTGCATATCCCGCATCAGGTCACTTATGATAAGGCACCTTTAAGTCGCATACAGTGATATTGGTTGTGTCTTGCATATGATTTCTAGCATATCTGCTTCTAATTTGTTGAAAGCGCCATACAGTTTGAACTTGGCAGAGTGATATTGGTTGCATCTTTCATATGGTGTCTAGCTTGCAGTGCTTCTAATTTGTTGAAATGCCTTTTGCTTAGTTACCACATCATAGGTGTGAATATGTCACACCATCCTGTTTTTCATACATATTCCATCCTCGCATCATGTGTTTGCCTTTCATCCGAGTAGTGTTCGTCAGTATCATGCATGAATGAGTTACGAAGAGCGAATTTTATTCCTTTTTCTTATCGGTTTGACTTCACAATGCAAAATCATTACAGCTGAAGGAAATTAGTCCGGCGGTGGATGGTGGTGGTCCTTGAACAACTCAAGCAGGGGTCTCTACAGATTCTACTCTGCCATCCTCCCAACAAGATTCGCAAGACAACACAAGGCTGGACAGTCAACGTAGCTGTGTAGATGATGAGCACATCTCCCCTACTCCACCATCACAGGTGCTTGCTCTAACTTGACACTATTATATGTGGTTGCATGTTGCGTATGATGTCTAGCTTGTATTGCTTCTAACTTGAATTGCATCTGCTTACTTTACACATAATGCTGTGAATATGACACGTGTTCTGTTTCTAGAACATACGTGTACATGATGATCACATCTCCCTACTCCACCATCACAGGTGCTTGCTCTTACTTGGAACTGTTATCGTGGTTGTGTTTTCCGTATGATGTCTAGTTTGTATTGCTTCGATTATGTAGAATTGCATCTGCATAGCTTACAACTTATACCTGCGATCACTTAACCATAAGACACATTTAACTTGGGACTGTGATGTAGGTTGCATCTTGCATTGTCTTCTAGCTTGTACTGCTTCTAATTTCTTCAAATGGCACTTCTGACGAGACACTTTTTACCTGATAGAGTGATATTGGTTGCATGTTCATATGGTGCCTAGCTTTCATTTCTTCTAATTTTGTTGAAATGCCTTCCGCTTACTGTTTTTTCATACATATTCCATCCTCCTATCATACGTGTGAATATGAAACGCTGTCTTTTTTGTATATATTCCATCCTCCTATCCGCGCTTGCCTTACATCAAAGTAGTGTTAAATCATATCATGCATCAACTAGTTATGCAGAGCTAATTTTATTCATCTTCTTGTGGTTTTGACTTCATAAGGCAATATCAGAAAATAGGAAGGAAAAGAGTAAGTTAGGGGATGTTGGTGGTACTCCGCACCGACGCAAACAGAGACTCTCTAGATTCGCCACCGCTACTGCTAATGAAGTTGAAGTCCCAAGTCTACATGATGAGTTCATCTCCCGCACTCCACCATCGCAGTGCTTGCTCTAAGTTGTGATGTGATAATTGGTTTCATGTTGCATATGTTGTCTAGCCTGTATTTCTTCTATTTTGATTAAATTGCACCTGCTGAGTTTATACGTTATACATGTGCATATGACATGGCTTTATGTGTCTAGAAGACACTGCATCTATCTATCGTACCATGTTCTTACATCAAAGTACTGCTGTTGTGTATCCCGCATCAGTAACTCATGATTGCATCTTGCATTGATTTCTACGTTGTACTTCTTCTAATTTTTCGAATTGCCACTTATGACAAGACACTTTTAACTTGACAGAGTAATATTGGTTGCATCTTTCATATGGTGGCAGAGTAACAGTCAGCGCTGCATGCCCCGCTTCCCAGAAGCCAAAAAAAGGAAGCATATACCTTATATAAATGGGAAAGAAAGCAAGACAGTAGCCTTTCTCAAACGATGGCATTGATTAATATTAACATAGAGATTATATTAACAATAAAATTCGTTAAACATGTAATTTGCTTTTAACTATGGCATTGCATCAATTTTCCAGCGGCATTATTAGAGGGTGTTTGTTTACAGGGACATTTTGGTGTAGGGACTAAAAAAACTCAGTGCCAGTCTTCTAAACCAAACAGGAGGGAATTTTAGGGACTAAAAGTGCGCACTTGGGACTAAATAAAGAAGACCCCGAGGGAGTCATTTTGGGACTTTTTCCAACAGTTGCCCCTGCCATGCATCACACCTTGTCTCTATTAGTTCATTACTAGGGGTAACATGGTCTTTTAGCATGCCATTTAATAACCTCTAGTCCATGTTTAGTCCCTGGAACCAAGCAGGTAGGGACTAGGGAGTTTTTAACCAAACAAGGCCTTAGATTAACAACAGCTAATTAGTTGCACGGGACAGTGGATGCACCAGCACCATGTGCATCTACCGATGTACTGTGGTCATGCACAGTCTGTTGCAACAAAGCACAAACAACCAAGGAGCATATTTGTGTTGGTCCCAGTTTTGTTATCTTTAGACACCTTTCCCTATGTGAGCGCAGCAAATCTTGTCCTGCTCAAACTCTACAGCCTTGTCCCCCAAAACAAAAGATCAGTTCGTTACAGATGTGCGTACTGCGTTTGTCATTGTTTTCCCTTTTCGACCAACGTAGGTGCTGGATAGCCAGTCTATACTAGTACTTTCGCCCCTTCCTTTCCTCTTTGAACCACGTCCTAGATTTATGCGATATAACTTTCCCCACTACTTTCCCCCATTCCTTTCCTCTTTGAACCACGACCTAGATTCATGCTATACAACTTTCCCCCTTCATTTCCTCTTTGAACCACGTCCTAGATTCATGCTATATACAACTTTTCCCACTACTTTCCCCCACTCATTTCCTCTTTGAACCACGTCCTAGATTCATGGTATACATGCAGCTAGAGCAATGCATGTGGAGTAAGTAAATTATACCTTAAGGTTCTTGGGGCGTGGTTCGATGGGCGACGGGACGGCGGCGACGAAGAAGGGGTCGGAGGCCCTCCCGCGCCGCCGCTGGGTGAAAGTGAACAACTGCGCCAGTAGTGGATTCCCTCCCTCGCCGACGGCGACAGCGTTAAGCCTCCTTCTCTTCCCAGCGGACAGATCCTGCCGGCTCTTTGAGCAGCAGTGAGGGGAGAGAGAGGCCAACGAAGTCTTGTTTAGATCTGGAGAGGGTGAGAGAGTGTGAAGAGAGCAACTACAAGCGCTGAGGCTCCAGCATGCATATATATACTGGAGAGAGAGTGTGAAGCGTGCACACCCTAGAAAACAAGCGCCGAGGCTGCAGCTTATACGTGATGAGGTGATTATACGGTCACTATGAGATCGTATAGCTCCGTATCCATCCATTTTGAGCAGTCAAAGAATCCTCCTAGCACAAATTATGCTCAAGTGTAGTTATCGAACCCGAGACCTCAAGTTTGATGAGCGAACAGGCTAACCAGCTATACAACCCTCCCGTTATGTTCAACGAGAGGAAAATAACCTTTTATACATTCCTGCATTCGTGTGACAAGCATGCCGTGTTTTTTTGTGTGTGTGTGGGAGTCATTGGGATTTCAATCATAATCTGTCATGTGGCTTTGGTGGTAAGACTATCCACAGTGGTGCAGAAATAATGCAGCCTTAGTCACCTTACCTCTCTCCACGTAGTACGTTGGGTCCCACCAGTCAGAGGGTGAAACAAACAAATTAATAAGAAAAATTAAAAGTGCCAGTGGTGTATCTTACCTCACACATCTCGCTACTGCTCGGGAACACTCTCCAATTGATCCCTCTGTTCGCTCACGTACTATTTTAAGTGAATCCTTATTATAACATGCACACAATTTAGGGCACTTATATTCGACCTAAGTCAGTGTGCCACCGTATCCCGTATACTTACTACTCCCTCCGTCTAGGTGTAATAAGTCACGTTAGAAGGTGCAACGGGACCAAGGTGCGTGCGTGTGCGTGCGTGCGTGCGTGTGTGTGTGTGTGTATGTGTGTGTGTTTAACAACATGTGTGTGTTTGAGAGAGCGACAGATCGACCTACTCCTACAGAGAGATGGTGTGTAGTGTACGATTTTAGCCGCGAGAGTTGGTGCGTCCACTTGTTTCCGGGCGTGTCCAGTAGGGACATGCGGACAGCTGCCACGCCCGCTCCTGACCAGCCTGGCCCACCCAAAGCCCCTCCATCGCCGACGCACGCTTCCCGCCCGAAATGGTCAGCGCTGCTCCAAAGAATCGGTGCCGCATTCATGCCTGGGCAGAGCGGACGCGACCTCTCACTGGCGCAAGAGTGATGGTTGCTTCGTCCGTCCAACTTACTGTTGGGTCTATGTGATTTGACGGCTCATTGGTATTTATTACTGAGGTGGTAGGACTGCTGGATGTCCCACGCTTTCGGCGAAAGGAGGTACTACTAGATTACAATTTTCTCCATTCTTACAGCGGAGGAGTGCAAGAGCAGTGAAAACACGCAGGCTCAGCGATTACATGGCCCACCTCACACTATCACCATATTTTCTGGACACCGTGCGACACCTAACTCTTTACATAGTACTCCCTCCGTTCCTAAATACTACTAGATGAGTCCCCGCGCGTTGCCGCGGAACAGCCGTATATCTCTCTGCGCAAAATTATCGATTTCATAGAACTAAAAAAACTCTATAACCGCATGACAAATGTGGTAGCCAAATTAAATAAACTCCCATCATCATTTAGATCATCCCACGTAAGGAAAAAAGATCTGCCAACTCCTACTGCATAATGGGATTATATTTTTTCTTTTTGACATGTTAATGGGACTTAAAAGCTCACTTAAATGCATGCTACCGCACTACTAGGAAAACGCTTACAAATAGAAGTTTACCAGTAGCGTTTGTTTATGACCCCACGCTACTAGTAGTTAGTACTAGCGCTGCCTAGAAAGAGCGCTACTGGTAACTGTTAGCAGCAGCGCCTATTATCTAGCCCCACACTACTGCTAAGTGTAAAACACCACACCCCCTGATCAATAAATGTTAGCAACGCTTTTCGCCCAACCAGCGCTACAGCTAGTGGGCTTAGCAGTAGCCCTGGCCCGTTGCCCGCGCTGCTGTTAAGCCCACTACCTCCCCCCGCGCGCCCCCCGGCCCGGCCTCATCTCTCACTCACACTCCGCACTCCTCCTTCATCCTCCCGCACGCCGCCATCGACCCCCGCACACTGCCATCCCCACGCCGGCCCTTCTCCCTGCGTTGGCCGCCCTCGCCCGCGCCGACCCTCCTCCCCGTCGGCCGCCCAGCTCCCCCGCGCTGGCCCTCCTCCCCGCCGGCCGCCTAGCTCCCCCGCGTCGGCCTCCTCCTCCGCCCGCCGCCCCGGCCCCCGCGCCGGCCCTCCTCCACCGATAGGTACTCCTCCCTCCTTCCTCCTCCTCCCTCCCTCCCTAGTTATAGTTATTAGAGTAGTTATTTTGAATCCTATGTAGTTGAAAAAATGTAGGTTATTAGAGTAATGTAGGTTATGATCGAACCCTTGCTAGGACAGATTAGGTATGAACCCTAGTTAATTCGTATGAACCCTAGGTTTTAAAGTTAGGACAAAAATTCAGCTAGGTTTTTAATTAGGTGTAGTTACTAGAATTTAGGTGTTTTAAGTGTATTTAAAAGAGTTTTAGGTGTTTTAGTTGTTTTAGGTGTTTTAGTTGTTTTAGGTGTAGTTAACAGAATTCTAGGTATTTTTTAGTTAAAGCAATTGTTGTTATTTTTTTTAGTTAAAGCAATTTTTCCTGCTATATGCAAATTTGCAGTGGACATGTCATGTTTTGAATATGTCACATTTTGGACATGTCATATTTTTCTGAGTGGCCTATGTTTTGCCAGAAATGTCAATTCGTTTACGTTCTGGCAAATTTCAGGCGCTCGATATGTCCTGTTTTTAGGAAAGGTCGTGCCAAATTTTGCTAAGTGTTTATTAATTTTGTTTTCATAATTAAGCATTTTGTTCTCGACGTCAATGATGCCTATCCTGCATCCTCGTAAATCGACTCGGCGGAGGACTCCTGGTTGAGCCGAGGGCCATGTCGGGGACTGGGCTCCATGGGCTGGTCTTGTGTTGTGCTACCTTCCGGTGGCGCAGCTTAGTGAGGAGCCAGCCCGTCGTCGACCCGGAGCTTCTTTGGTGGCAGTCACGTGGGCCTGCATCGGTGGAGAGGCTTGAGTCCCCCGCGTAGGTGGTGCAACACCGTGTCACGGAGGAGAACGCGCACGTCCAACGCTACTTGGTTGCGTTGGCGAACGACCGGTTCTCCAATACCTGGCAGTTTCTTTGGGGATCTCACCGGAGCTATGATCCGGGGATGGTTCCTTCTCTTTGGGTGTCCATCGCGGCACACTGAACCTAGAGGAGCTATTATTCGAGATGTATTAGTGATATTATATGATGATCTTTGCTACAAACTACTATATATGTATTCAGTGATGGCTTATTAATTACCTATTAGTTATTTGCTTATTGAATGCAAAAGATGAGCACGGTTTGTGCTGCAAACTACTATATATGTATTCATGATGGATTATATGATGATCTTTGCTACAAACTACTACAAACTACAAATTTTAGGTGTTTTACTTGTTATATGATGATCTTTGCTACAAACTACTATATATGTATTCGATGATGGATTATTAATTACCTATTAGGAAATGTCTGACGATGAAAGGGAATTCGCTATGTGCGTTTACTGTGAAGATAAGCGCGGTATGTGCGACAGGCTCCACCTGGTAGAAGGTCGGCACTTCAGCATCAAGCTCCAAGAGACCTTCGATGTTGATACGGTACGCAACGATGACAAGTGTTTTTGTTATTTTTGCACGACTTCTCTGCTTCTTCAACGTGTAATTTCCGTCTTTTACAATTCGACTAGCTTATCCTATGCCATGCAAGATGCTATGTCTTGGAGAAGATGGGGTTTGAAGATCATGAAAGCACGGAGACAAAGATAATTCAACTAAGGACCCATCATGGTTATGATTTTGCTGTAAAACTATATAATTCTTTGAACTCATCCAATTTTGGTTGCCCGAATTGGGAAGCCCTTTCCAAGGCGTATGATTTTCATGAGGGTATGCTTCTCACCTTCGATCTTGGTGATCCTGACATCGACGAAAATGATATGACCATTTGGGTCCTTGTTGACATGCTTCCAGTTCTACCGCTGTGTGAGTTTCTTAAACATATTTACTAAGTAATTTATATTGTTTATTTCAAAATATTTGACAGCTTATTTCCATTGACAGCTTATTTTCATTCTGCAAAAAATGTACGGAAGATGGTAGACAGAACCTACTACTACAATCATGAAGCACAATTAACTTATAAGGAGAAAGATGGTCTTATCACATTTTTTACTGATCTTGAGAGTTACAATAGCTATTATCGAATTTCTCAAAATTATGGTCCATATGTGCCACTAGTGCACGCGGTGTGCTACGGTAACATCAATGGAGATATCATGGTAAGATTTTGTACTATTACGACATCCGTGCATATTTTGCATAATTTTTTCTAAAACTAAACTACATTGCTAACTACAAAGTTATTACTATGTTTTTGAACAGAAAATCCCGATGGATTGTGTGCCTCATCTGATGTTGCCAAGAGGTCACGTTGATGTTATGAGCTTACGGCCACCACGGCTAGGTCAGCCACAGTATCCACAGCACTCCTGTCCATACCGGATTTCTAAAAGCGAGGAAGCCATGATAATAAATGATTGGAAAAAATGTTTCAACCATCGTAGAGAGCTACTTGGAAGCAACATTGTGCGTAGGCCAAGACTTGGAGACAAGATGATCTCCGTTCTTCATTGTGGAGAGTTCAGTTTCCTTAATGAAGAGTCAATGCCTATCTTGTTTTATGATATTTTACCTAAGAGAGGGTAGAGTAGGTCCTATGAGAGGAGTAGGTCCTAGGTAGAATGTGTTATTATGTGCTATAATGAGAGGAGGATGAGGACTTGTGATTATGACTAGTGACCAACTTGTTATATATATGATGTCTCATTGACGAACATTGTTTGGTGGTGATGACTAGTGGTAATGAATATGCTATTTAAACAGACTAGTTCATGATGAGTTGTTATTGCATAAAAGATATATCTACTTAAACATGTACAATGCCAAAATATTAAAAAAAGACATAAATGTTAGAAGTAGCGCTGGCCTAAAAATGCGCTACTAGTACTTGAACTTACCAGTAGCGCTGGTCTAGAAACGCGCTACTGCTACAAAATAGCTGTAGCGCCATAGCAGTAGCGCTGGTGCCCGCGCTACTAGTAGCAAAAAAACCAGCGCTACTGGTAAGATTTTCTCTAGTAGTGCCGGTGCATGCTTGCATGCAGACATGTTGATGTGATTTAAAACTCACTCACATGCATGCCACGGCATTTCTGCATGCTTGCATGTGGCTTAGTGCGGAGCCTCTCAACGTCTAGATCAGACGGCTATTATGGACTGATTTAGTTCATCTAACGGCTACATAAATTTTGATGATGTGGCTCAAGGAGAGGATAGAGAATTCCTAGTAGTGGGGGGTAGCTATTACTAGTAGATAAGTCTTTGTAGAGATTCCACTAGGTGAACTACATACGGAACAAAATGAATGAATCTACACTTAAAATGCATCTATATACATCCGCATGTAGTTCATGGTGAAATCTCTACAAAGACTTATATTTAGGAATATAGTACATACTGTAATTTATTAGCGAGATAAATTTGTACAATGCTATGAAGCTTCCAGCTTCTGTTACATGTATCTTGCGTCCAAGGATGCCCGTTGCAACATTTCATCAAATACAAAGGAGAATAACTTGCATGCTATTGCATCTCAATGATTAACAGATCATAGCAAATATGTACTCCCTCCATTCCAAAATAAGTGTCTCAACTTTGTGCAAACTTTAGTACAAAGTTGTACTACTACTAAAGTTGACACTTATTTTGGAACAGAGGCAGCTAAAGAACAAAACTATCCATGCAGTCCCTAGCCCTTGAACCGTGAACCCTAACCAGGCTTCAATTTGCTGGCAACGTTCGAGCTTCCTAATAAATGAAGTTTGCAACCTTTTGACCATCAGATCATTTTGTGCAGTTTCACCAAAATCGAGATGAGCATCCCCGTGGCAAAGAAATTGAAGAAGCGTGATTAGAATAAGATTACTGGGACTAGTTGATGAGACATAAACTCATCACAAATACAGTACGTAGAAGCCAGTAGAGGTATGTGCGGGGCAAAGAAGTAGAGAAATATCCACATGGAGTGATGTGGGCAGCTGGAGCAGTGGTGCAAGCCGGCTGTAAAGGGAGTTGTACCGAGGGGCGTAGCTCAACCTTGAGGAGGCGGCGGAGGCGGCAACTGCCCATGTCGCGGCGATGAGCAAGGGACGAAGGCAACCTCACCGGCTTTGTGAGAGAGAACGGCCGGGACCCCTGATCGGGACGTGCCGACAGTGGGTTTTCGCCGTCGGCGACAGCGACCGCATCTACACTAAGCATCCACCCCTTCCCCTGGCGGACGTGATCCGCCGGGATGTTAGAGATGTGACCACAGTCATTTTGTGCGAGAGAGTGTGAAGAGAGCAATCCCAGCAAGCAACCATGTAGGCTGGCCCGTCCTGACTATGTATATAGTGGAGCGGTTTCCTTTTCTCTCCATATGAACCTATCATATTGCGTACGTGCCACTTAAGAAAAAAACTTTATTTATAAATGACGTGGCACCTACTACTCGTTCTCCTATAACCTTGCGCTTGACATCTCCAAAATATTAAACTTGCGATTGGCTCTTCGCCTCTTCGGGAAGTCGAGCAATAATGGTATTGCAGTATATATCGTTTTGGCTATATCAGACCGAATGAATTGCTGCACGTCCACCACCTGGGCGAGGGTCGATGGGCTAGGGAGAGTGCTACATACAGAGCAAAATGAATGAATCTACACTCTAAAATACGTCTATATACATCAGTGTTTGGAGTATGTACTAGTAGTTCATATTGAAATCTACTAAAGGACATATATATTCCAAACAATATGATATAATCTCTATAACCAAGGTAGTAGGGTGATGACCCACAAGTCTAGGGGATCTATTGTAGTCCTTTCGATAAGTAAGAGTGTAGAACCCAACGAGGAGCAGAAGGAAATGATAAGCGGTTTTCAGTAAGGTTTTCTCTGCAAGCATTGAAATTATAGGTAATAGATAGTTTTGTGATAAGATAAATTGTAACGAGTAACAAGTAAATAAAGTAAATAAAGTGCAACAAGGTGGCCCAATCCTTTATGTAGCAAAGGATAAGCCTGGATAATTTCTAATAATGAGAAAGGAGCTCCCGAGGACACATGGGAATTATCGTCAAGCTAGTTTTCATCACGTTCATATGATTCGTGTTCGGTATTTTGATAATTTGATATGTGGGTGGACCGGTGCTTGGGTACTGCCCTTACTTGGACAAGCATCCCACTTGTGATTAACCCCTATTGCAAGCGTCCACAACTACAAAATAAGTATTAAGTTAAACCTAACCACATCATTAAACATATGGATCCAAATCAGCCCCTAACGAAGCAATGCATAAACTAGGGTTTAAGCTTCTGTCACTCTAGCAACCCATCATCTACTTATTACTTCCCAATGCCTTCCTCTAGGCCCAAATAATGGTGAAGTGTCATGTAGTCGACGTTCACATAACACCACTAGAGGAAAATACAACATACAGCTCATCAAAATATCGAACGAATACCAAATTCACATGACTAATAATAGCAAGACTTCACTCATGTCCTCAGGAACAAACGTAACTACTCACAAAGCATATTCATGTTCATAATCAGAGGAGTAATAATATGCATTAAGGATCTGAACATATGATCTTCCACCAAGTAAACCAATTAGCATCAACTATAGGGAGTAATCAACACTACTAGCAACCCACAGGTACCAATTTGTGGTTTTGATACAAGATTGGATACAAGAGATGAACTAGGGTTTTGAGAGGAGATGGTGCTGGTGAAGATGTTGATGGAGATTGACCCCCTCCCGATGAGAGGATCGTTGGTGATGATTTCCCCCTCTCGGAGGGAAGTTTCCCCGGCAGAACAGCTCCGCCGGAGCCCTAGATTGATTCCGCCAAGGTTCTGCCTCGTGGCGGCGGAGTTTCGTCCTGTAAGCTTGCTCAAGATTTTTTTCAGGGTAAAAGCCCTCATATAGCAGAAGATGGACACCGGGGGGCCACCAGGGGGCCCAGGAGACAAGGGGCGCGCCCAGTAGAGGGGGGGGGGGGCTCCCCCACCCTCCTGGACAGGGTCTGGGCCCCCTGATGTATTTCTTCCGCTCAATAATTCTTTTTAATTCCAAAAATAGGTTTCGTGGAGTTTCAGGATTTTTGGAGCAGTGCAGAATAGGTTTCCAATGTTTGCTTCTTTTCCAGCCAGAATTCCAGCTGCCGGCATTCCCCCTCTTCATGGTAAACCTTGTAAAATAAGAGAATAGCCATAAGTATTGAGATATAACTAGCACACATGCCCGTGCGTTGCAATGGGATAATAAAATTACATGCCTCTAGCTCAATATAAGAATGGCTCAAGACCCCCGCTGGTTCGAGTTCTCTAGTTCGACATGGTTCCCCGCTCGTGCCGCCGCTTGGCTGCTTCGCCGTTAGGTATATTACATATGAGCTTAAATATACATATTGTAAAATGTAAAGGTAGAATTGTTTTTGTAAGTTTCAAGTTAGAATGATGATTAAGTGAATTTGAGTTCATTTTGCCATGAAAATAAGCCATCCCACATACAACTTTTTTGAGGAGCCCACATACAAAACTTGCATTAAAAAAGATACAATTTAAAAAGTGGGGCGTTTTGGTGACCGAGCTCCATGGAGCCCTTTATTTTTGAAAAATTCTAAAATCAAACTTTTTGACTTCGAAAAATTCTGGAAAAATATATGCAACTTTACAAGGATGAAATATATGTGTGTGTTTAAATTCAAGGTGAAATACTTTGAAATGCGACCTACACAAAAAAGACAAATTTCTGGACTTTGAGGATGAATAGTATCATGTGTTAAAAAGCCTCAGATTTGTCTTTTTTGCATAGACTTCATTTTAACGTATTTTGTCCTAAAAATTTACACGCATGTGTGTTATGCCTCCATGTATATCTGTATTTTTTCAGATTTTTTTGAATTGTAAAAATATGAATTTTCATGAATTTTGCGTTTTTCAAAAACTGGCCTCGATGGAGGCCAAAGTCCAAAAGGCATTTTCGCAATTTAAACCGTATTTTCATGATTGGTCCATTCATTAGTAATTAATTGAAATTGCTCTGAGATGCATATGACATGTGTACGTGGTCCAACTTGGCATGCACAAATAAAGATGACCAATTTTCTCCCCTCGTTGATCGGAAAAAAATTATGTGCGACCCGGGCCATACCTTCCTTGTCCTTAGACCCTCTTCCTCAGCTAAGTACTGACGCGTGGCAAAACAAATCTCAAAGGTTCTTCTCCTTTGTCGCATGCTCTCGGTGACGCCACCGCAACTCTTCAATTTCGTGGAACCACCGATGCTCCGTCTTATCTTCCCTCCCTCTTCTCTCTTCCTCTCGTCTCAAATCACGACACGACGGCGTCTCAGCTACTTTGCTAGGGCTAGCGGCCTCAGTGGATGGAAATTGGATGAGTAGCGGTTGCAGTCACAAGTCGGCAACGACCAGAAGCACAACCATTTTATTGCTTTAAGATTCATTTTTCCACAAGTCAGCAAATGGAGATGGTCAAGCGAACTGGAGTGTGTGACCCTGTCATATTATGAGTTTTTTCCCTCGCTGATCTGCATGTCCATTATTTAGCACTAATCCTCCTTAATTATAGAAGCCCATATCCATGCGTTCACAATCCCATTTAATTACGACACACATTTCTATTTTAATGAGAGCCAACAAGCAGCGGCGTACACTTCCTTTCCAATCTGGTTTAACATGCAATGCATGGCAGCCCACAAACTCCTCTAATTATTTGCAAATGTCACGCTCATGCTCACCATTTAATTTAATTTAATCTGATCCGAATCAATTAAGGCACGCACCTTCAGCCCATAAATCCCTCTTTTCCAATCCAGTTTACATCATGCAATGCTTGGCGCCTCATCAATCCCTTTTAATTACTAGTAAATGTGTACGTGCAATACACGTTGATATTAGGTAATATATTAATTACACGTAAACACAATTATGTAGGATATTATTTCCGTATTAATTATGTAATTAGCATTGGCATTAATATTTGGTATGTTATTAACTACACACTAAACATGTTGAGTGCTCACCATTGGAGCAGCCTGAGTCGCTGGATTGACCTGATTTGACGGCCAGGATTTGTTGGATCTGCCCCTTTGGGTCTTTTTATATTGGTATAGATATAGATGCAAATACTCACCTTTAATGTGATTTCAATCCAATCAATTAAGGCACATTTAGCCCACAAATCTTTCTTTCCAATCGAGTCATCTCCTCTGTTCTATTTTCCATTCTTTGATTTTGGAGAGTTTTTTTTTTTTTGCAATTTTTTTATTTTGGACGTTGACTGTTGATATTCTATACAATCTGTGACGTATAGAAATTGAAATTATTTGATGTAATGCACCGAGGTGGTATTATTTAATTGTCGATACACGTTCTTTTTTTAACATAAATCTCTCTTTTATTTTTTAAGCCCACTTGCATGGCTCCTGACCATAAGAATTCCTCTAATTTTTAGAAAAGCCGATAAGAATTTCTTTAGTAGAATCAGCTCGTGGCCCATAAGTGCAGCGGCGGCCCAGTATAGGCTTCGAACTGTTTTTTTTTTCGAATTTAAAACAATCGGGCCCATGATTAGCTTTATTAAGGGGGTAACCGGATGTTTTAACATTATAGGATTCCTAGCCCAATTGGCTCCCCGTGTATCTTGTGGACCGGAGGTCTAAAGTTCGAATCTGATGCTACCATATTTTTTGCTGCTGCCACACATCCGAATTAGTACCACATTGAAAATTTCAAAAAAAAAAAAAACTCAAAAAATTCCGAGAATAATAATATACGTGAACGGATGAAAAAATCAGCGAAACACACCTTGCTTTATTAGTAGGTAGGTATAGATGTGTAATAACAGCCCATAATGCAATAAAATTGGCATAAAAGCATGATGCAAAATGGACGTATCAACTCCCCCAAGCTTAGACCTCGCTTGTCCTCAAGCGGAAGCCGATATCAAAAAATATGTCCACATGTTTAGAGATAGAGGTGTCGATAAAAATAAAATACGGACATGAGGGTATCATGATCATTCTTATAACAGCAACCTATATAGATTTTATCATATGATTTCTTATGCTCAAGTAACAATCAATTCACAATGTCAAGTGTGGTTCAAAAACTTCATTGAGAACTAACAAACTATAATCTTAGTCATTGAAGCAATTGCAATTTATCATAACATCAGAAAGAGTCAACAATAGAGCTTTTCAGCAAGTTCACATACTCAACTATCTTGTAGTCTTCTACAATTTCTAACACTCACGCAATACTTGTGGTTATGGAGTTTCAGCCGGACACTGAGAAAGATAGGGGCTTATTGTGTTGCCTCACAACGTATTCACCTTTAGTTGATGTCAACAATAATAAGCCATGCTAACTTACATCCAATTGGATATATTTATCATCATCTTTCAAACACGAGGAGCTTACCAAAGGATAAAATGAAAAAGGGAAAGGTGAGGATCACCTTGACTCAAGCATAAAGTAAAAACATAAAGTAAAAGATAGGCCCTTCGTAAAGGGAAACAGAGGTTGTCATGTGCGTTTAGGGTTGGATGCACAAAATCTTAATGCAAAAGAACATCACTTTATATTGCCCCTTGTATGTGGACCTTTATTATGCAGTCCGTCGCTTTTATTACTTCTACAACAAGATCGTATAAAGCTTATTTTTCTGCACTAATAAGTCATACATATTTAGATAGCAATTTTTATTGCTTGCAATATGACAACTTACTTGAAGGATCTTACTCAATCCAAAGGTAGGTATGGTGGACTCTCATGGCAAAACTTGGTTTAAGGATATTTGGAAGCACAAGTAGTATCTCTACTTGGTGCAAGGAAATTGGCTAGCATGAGGGGGGAAGGGCAAGCTCAACATGTTTGGAAGTTCAATGACAATATACTTTAACTGAGATGTGAGAAAACATAAACCATTACGTTGTCTTCCTTGTCCAACGTTAACTCTTTTAGCATGTCATACTTAATGAGTGCTCCCAATCATAAAAGGTGTCCAAGATAATATATTTATATGTGAACCTCTCTTTCCTTATCACTTCCTATTAATTGCAACGATGACCAAAACTACGTTTATCAACTCTCGACAATTTTTATGCCTCATACTTTCTATGTGTGAAGTCATCACTAACCATAAGATCAATATGAACTCTTTTATTCTTTCTACTTTCTCAAGATCATAGCAACATAGCAAAGCCCTTGACTCAACACTAATCTTTATTATAGATAGCTCACGGACTCGATTACATAAAGAGATCACAAAGCAAAACTCAAAACTACTTGATATCAAAACTTCAATCTACTAGATCAAGATACTACTAAAAGGATCGAACTAAATAAAACGGTAAAGATAAGAGTGTGATGGTGATACGATACCGGGGCACCTCCCCCAAGCTTGGCAGTTGCCAAGGGGAGTGCCCATACCCATGTGATTATGTCCTCGGAGGTGGTGAAGTAGGAGTTGTTGATGATGTAGGCTTGTCGTCCGTCTTCCAAGGCATAGGCTCTCCATCATAGAAGGATGATCGAGTCTCCGGGATCCTTAAATCTGCAGCCAAACTCATATTCTTGAATCTATATTCATACTCATAGTTCTGGTTTTGCAGGTCATAGATCTGGGCTTGGAGGTGCTCGATTTTCTCTTGAAGCTTGAAGATGGTCTCCCCAATGACTTTGGCATCCAGCTTGTGGTTGTTGGTGAACTCATTGATCATCATCTGGTTGGCATTGAGTCCATGCTCCACCATCCCTTGGCACTTGAAAACTTGCTGCTCCACGGCTTCGAGCTTTGTCTCCACGCTTCCGGTACGCCTTGGTCTCTCCACATCGCGGATGTGCAGCACCCCCTCACGCATCTCAATGGTTTGAGGGTGTTGTAGCACCTCCGCGAGATAGGGGTTGATAACCCTCTCAAAAAACTTGTCCTTGGGAGCGCTTGGAGACGACATGATGCTCTAGATCTGAAACAGAAACAGCTCGAAACGAAAACAGAGGATATTTGCGTGATACGGTGGTCAAAACCTTCGGGAGTTTATAGAATGAATTTTTACCGACCAAAATACGTAACGTGTAAGAAAACGGAGTCCGGGAGGCACACGAGGTGTCCAAGAGACAGGGGGCGCGCCCAGTAAGGGTGGGCGCGCCCTCCACTCTCGTGGAGGCCTTGTGTCCCTTTCGGACTACTTCTTTCTTCCTAAAATTCTTAAATATTCCAAAACTGATAAAAATTGCCATTGGAGTTGCTTTGGAGTCGGTTTACTTACCGTACCACATACCTATTCCTTTTCGGAGTCTGGAACGTTATGGAAAGTGTCCCTTATGTTTTCCTCTGGGGTTACGGTTTCAATAATATTAGTTTCAACATTGATAGGATTACCTGAAATATAATGTTTAATTCTTTGACCGTTCACCACCCTCGGACTTGTGCCTTCGAATTTGTTGATTTTTATGGCACCAGAACGACAGACCTCCTCGATAACGTAAGGGCCTTCCCATTTAGAGAGAAGTTTTCCTGCAAAAAATCTTAAATGAGAGTTGAATAATAACACATAATCTCCTACGTTAAACTCGCGCTTTTGTATCCTTTTGTCATGCCAGCGTTTGACTTTTTCTTTGAATAGCTTGGCATTATCATAGGCTTGGGTTCTCCATTCATCTAGTGAGCTAATATTAAACAACCTCTTCTCACCGGCAAGTTTGAAGTCATAGTTGAGCTCTTTAATAGCCCAATATACTTTATGTTCAAGTTCAAGAGGTAAATGACACGCTTTTCCATAAACCATCTTATATGGAGACATACCCATAGGATTTTTGTATGCAGTTCTATAGGCCCATAATGCATAATCAAGTTTTTTGGACCAATTCTTTCTAGATCTATTCACAGTCTTTTGCAAAATTAATTTGAGCTCTCTATTGCTCAACTCTACTTGACCATTAGACTACGGATGATAAGGAGATGCGATTCGATGATTGATATCATACTTAGCAAGCATCTTACGGAAAGCACCATGAATAAAATGTGAACCACCATCAGTCATAAGATATCTAGGGACTCCAAACCTCGGAAAAATAACTTCTTTAAGCATTTTAATAGAAGTGTTATGATCAGCACTACTAGTTGGAATAGCTTCTACCCACTTAGTAACGTAATCAACAACAACTAAAATATGAGTGTAACCATTAGAGGCAGGAAAAGGTCCCACATAATCAAAGCCCCAAACATCAAACAGTTCAATAACAAGAGAATAATTCATAGGCATTTCTTGACGTCTACTAATGTTACCTATCCTTTGACATTCATCACAAGATAAGACAAACTTACGAGCATCTTTGAAGAGAGTAGGCCAATAAAAACCAGATTTTAGTACCTTGTGTACAGTTCTATCTCCAGCGTGGTGTCCTCCATAAGATTCAGAGTGACACTTGCGTAGCATCTGTTCCTGTTCAGGCACACAACGTCTAATGACACCATCTACTCCTTCTTTGTAAAGGTGTGGATCATCCCAAAAGTAATGTCTTAAATCATAAAAGAACTTTTTCTTTTGCTGGTATGTGAAACTAGGCGGTATAAATTTAGCAACAATGTAATTAGCATAATCAGCATACCAAGGAGCAGTACGAGAAGCATTAATGACCGCTAATTGTTCATCAGGAAAGCTATAATCAATAGGCAGTGGGTCATCAAGAACATTCTCTAACCTAGACAAGTTGTCAGCAATGGGGGTTCTCAGCTCCCTTTCTATCAACAATATGTAAATCAAATTCTTGGAGCAGGAGAACCCATCTAATGAGCCTAGGCTTAGCATTTTCTTTTCCATAAGATATTTAATAGCAGCATGATCAGTGTGAATAGTAACTTTGGAATCAACAATATAAGGTCTAAACTTAGCACATGCAAACACAACTGCTAAGAACTCTTTTTTAGTAGTAGCATAATTTCTCTGGGCAGTATCAAGAGTCTTACTAACATACTAGATAACATTCAATTTCTTATCACCTCTTTGCCCTAGAACAGCACCTACAGCATAATCACTAGCATCACACATAATTTCAAAGGGTAAATTCCAATCAGGTGCTGAGCAATAGGTGCAGTGATCAAAGCTTTCTTAAGTATTTCAAATGCTTCTACACAATCATCATCAAAGGCAAAATGAATATCTTTTTGCAATAAATTAGTCAGAGGCCTAGAGATTTTAGAAATGTTCTTAATAAACCTCCTATAAAAACTGGCATGACCAAGGAAACTTCTTATACCTTTTATGTCCTTGGGACATGGCATCTTTTCAATAGAATCAAATTTAGCTTTATCAACTTCAATACCTCTCTCAGAAATCTTATGCCCCAAGTTAATGCCTTCATTAACCATAAAGTGACACTTTTCCCAGTTCAGGACGAGACTGGTGTCTTCGCATCTCTGCAAAACTCGATCAAGGTTGCTCAAACAATCATTAAAAGAGGATCCATAAACGGATAAGTCATCCATGAATACCTCACATATCTTTTCACAAAAATCAGAGAATATAGCCATCATGCATCTTTGAAAGGTAGCAGGTGCATTACATAAACCAAAAGGCATACGTCAATAAGCAAAAGTACCGAAAGGGCAAGTAAAAGTAGTTTTTAATTGATCCCTCGCTGACACAGGTATTTGAGAGAAACCAGAATAACCATCTAGAAAGCATAAATGAGTGTGTTTGGATAGTCTGTCTAGCATTTGGTCAATAAAAGGCAAAGGGTAATGATCTTTCTTAGTAGCTTTATTTAATTTACGGAAATCAATTACCATCCTATAACCTGTAATAATTCTTTGCGGGGTCAATTCATCTTTATCATTAGGAACAACGATAATACCTCCCTTTTTAGGAACACAATGGACAGATCTTACCCAATCACTATCAGCAACGGGATAAATTATATCTGCCTCAAGGAGCTTTAGTATCTCCTTTCTTACCACTTCTTTCATCTTGGGATTCAGTCGTCGTTGAGGATTTCTAACTGGTTTGGCATCATCCTCCAAATTAATTTTGTGTTGGCATAACGTGGGACTAATGCCCTTAAGATCATCCAGAGTATATCCAATAGCAGCTCGGTGCTTCTTCAGAGTTTTCAATAATCTTCCTTCTTCTTGCTCTGAAAGGTTAGCACTAATAATAATAGGATATATTTTCTTTTCATCAAGATAAGCATACTTAAGATTATCAGGTAATGGTTTGAGTTCAAACACGGGATCACCCTCGGGTGGAGGGGGATCCCCAAGAATTTCAACCGGAAGGTTATGTTTCAGCACAGGTTCCTGTTTAAGGAACACTTCATCTATTTCCCTTCTTTCCTTCATAAAGATACCATTTTCATGGTCTAGCAAACATTGTTCTAACGGATCAGTAGGAGGCACAACAATGGAAGCAAGACCAATAATCTCATCTTTACTAGGTGGTTCCCTATCACGATGTTGTCTACGAAACTTAGCAAAATTAAACTCATGAGATATACCATCTAAGCCAATGGTGATAGTATCTTTTTCACAATCAATCCTAGCACTAGCTATATTCAAGAAGGGTCTACCAAAAATAATGGGACAAAAATCATCTTGTGGGGAGCCAAGAACAAGAAAATCAGCAGGGTATTTAACCTTCCCAGACAAAACTTCAACATCTCTAACAATCTCAACTAGTTTAATGGTATCCCTATTAGCAAGCTTAATAGTAACATCAATGTCTTCTAATTCAAGGGTGCAATGTCGTGCATAATTTCTTTATATAAGTCATACGGTATTGCACTAGCACTAGCACCCATATCACATAAACCATGATAACAATGATCTCCTATTTTAACAGAAATAACAGGCATGCCTACGACATGTCTATGTATCTTAGTATCTGATATAGCAATATTAGCAGTTTCATCACAGAAATAAATAACATGCCCATCTAAATCATCATCCAAGAGATCTTTAACCATAGCAATACTAGGTTCAACATTGATTTGCTCAGGAGGTGTATAAGTCCTAGTATTACTGTTACGAACAACAGTCGAAAGTTTTAGCATGATCCTTTATCCTAACAGGAAAAGGAGGTTTCTCAACATAAGTAGCAGGAACAATAGGATCACTATAGGTGATAGTCTTTTCTACAACTGTAATAGGTGCAACTACTTTCACTTCAACAGGAGGATTATATTTAAACCGATTCTCTTTAGGGAGATCAACGTGAGTAGCAAAATATTCACAGAAAGAAGCTACTATCTCAGATTCAAGTCCATACTTAGCGCTAAATCCACGAAAAGCATCGGTATCCATAAAAGATTTAACACAATCGAACTTAGGTGTCATACCTGACTCCTTACCATCGTCGGAACCCCAATCTTCAGAGTTGCGTTTAATTCTTTCCAATAATTCCCATTTGAAATCAATAGTCTGCAGCATATAAGAACCAGCACAGGAAGTATCGAGCAGGTTGCGATCATTGAGAGAAAGCCGAGCATAAAAGTTTTGAATAATCATTTCCCGAGAGAGCTCATGATTGGGGCATGAATATAACATTGACTTAAGCCTCCCCCAAGCTTGAGCGATGCTTTCTCCTTCGCGAGGCCAGAAATCTTATATTTACTAATTGGAGGCACCGTTCGAGCCTCCATGTTAATCCACATCATCAAGATTAATTCAGCCATTAGATTAAAATATTAGGGGTCAAGATCTGTTACAAGACCTGTCTTTAAAAAAAAATCATGTACGTAAATAATTAGACCCACACGTATAAAACATGTACAAAAGGAAAGTTATTGCCTTACTATAAAAAATAAATCACCTAAGAAGAAGAGTCCTCATGCTATAAAAAAGAGGGCCAACCTCACCCATGTTTCCAGGAAATCAATCATGTGCCTTCACCCTTTATAAAGAGGAGAAAAGGGTACGTACAAACATGCACACACCCCTATTTCTATTTATACAAAAACCACGTGCATATCCTAAAAAAAAACTAGGAAAGGAATCCAGAAGCCTCACGTTAAAAAGAAGGCCTATGTCCAAATAAAAATAACATATGCGTAACTGAAAATGAATTTTCGATCCCATGGTCCCACAAAGAAGTCATGTGTCACGTCCAACGTTAGTGTTATACCCAGTTCAAAAAAAATTTAGTCGCATACAAAACATATAAGGCTTTCATCTGTTCTTCAAAATAAAAAAAGATAGCCGCACCTTAAAAAAGGAAAGTCTCCATGCGATAAAAAGTGTACATCGGTTAAAAAGGAGAAACAGATCCACATGACCCGGCTGATTACCCGTGCCATTTAAAGTTCTCACATGTTCTTCAAAATAAAAAAGATTTGCTCCAAAAAGAAGGGACCGCCTCCGATAAGAAATAAAATAAATCCTCCGTCCATTAAAAGTCGAGCGTAAAAAAGGACAGAAATCAGAACGCCCCGCTGCCTCACATAAAAAAGAAAAGAAAGCATCCGCCATTAAAAGTCTAGCGTAAAAAAAGAAAGAAATCAGAACGCCCTGCTGATTACCCGCACCTTTAAAGTTCTCATCGGTTCATGAAAAAAAAGACAGCCTCACGTCAAAACAAGGAAATCCTCCGTCCATATAAAATCCAACGGAAAAAAGGAATCCACATCATCAAGATTAATTCAGCCATTAGATTAAAATATTAGGGGTCAAGATCTGTTACAAGACCTGTCTTTAGAAAAAAAATCATGTACGTAAATAATTAGACCCACACGTATAAAACATGTACAAAAGGAAAGTTATTGCCTTACTATAAAAAATAAATCACGTAAGAAGAATAGTCCTCACGCTATAAAAAAGAGGGCCAACCTCACCCATGTTTCCAGGAAATCAATCATGTGCCTTCACCCATTATAAAGAGGAGAAAAGGGTACGTACAAATATGCACACACCCCTATTTCCATTTATACAAAAACCACGTGCATATCTTGAAAAAATAAAATAAAACTAGGAAAGGAATCCAGAAGCCTCACGTTAAAAAGAAGGCCTATGTCCAAATAAAAATAACATATGCGTAACTGAAAATGAATTTTTGATCCCATGCACAAAGAGAAGATACTGTTAAAATAAAACGAATCATAAATACATACATAAACCTCTCCAACATATAATCACTGTGAAGGTTATTTATTTATCATATGAAATCATCTAATTCTGACACAAGAAGAAATGAATGCATAAACTGTCACCCGTACAAAAATATTATACGAACTTATAACCGCTAGGAAATATAATAACGCATAAAATTGCATTTTTGTGGTGGTTCAAATATCATTATTTTTTATGCTAGGTGTGAAAACAGATCATTGATTATTTTAAATAAATTGGGGCATCAACCAGCTCCATTAAATTTTACTTTTGAGAGGTAAACAATTTTCAAGTCTTATGACATATGCTACCATTAGATTTGATGTAAGATTGATACATTCTCAATTACCAAGCTGAAAGTGGATTCCGAATCTGAATTCGCATGAAAACAAAAACCATGCACCCATCAACTTGAAGTAATGAAAAGAATTGAAAATGCAAAACAAGGAATCCTCAAGTCTCATGCTAAAAAAAGCATATTCATGATCGAAAAAGAAATTCGAATCACACATATAGAAATCTGCCCCCACAACTATCATCACTGAAAACGTCATTAATGCAATAATAGAAACTCAAGTACAAATATATGCAGAAATTTTAACGCATTGAAACAATGTAAAAAAAGTTTTACTTAGATGAAGTAGAATATATCACTATATCAATGTAAAAAAATGATTATATTTAATATTTAAAGTGCTAGCCCGTGCAGAGGCACGGGTTGACGACTAGTTATATATGTAATTACAATCACAAAGAATAAGATGCATAGGATAGAACTTCTGGTGAAATTCCAACTTCAATCATTTATAATTCCAAGATCTCGTATCATCACATAGCCTATACCATGTCAATGTATCTCCCTTCAAAGATAAAGGGAAGACCTTCCTTTTGACAACGTCATCGGGAATACCTGCAAGCTTAAATAATCCACAAACTTCATCCACAAAGATAATGTGTAAATCGGGATGCAATGCTCAATCTCCTGCAAATGGATTAGCTAGCAGTTTCTCTATCAGACCCGAAGGAATCTCAAAGTAAATATTTTCAAAAAGTTCATTAGGTTGAGGAGCAACTCTTTGCTCTTCTGGTCGGTGTGAAGATACCCCGAACAAGCCCCTCAAAGGATTAGTTTCCATAGTGACAAGTAACATAAAATTTCAGCACACTATATAAATGTTTCCTTACCAAGTTCCACTCACAAAAAGCTCTTCACACCCCGGCAACGGCGCCAGAAAAGAGTCTTGATGACCCACAAGTGTAGGGGATCTATCGTAGTCCTTTCGATAAGTAAGGGTGTCGAACCCACCAAGGAGCAGAAGGAAATGATAAGCGGTTTTCATTAAGGTTTTCTCTGCAAGCACTGAAATTATAGGTAAGAGATAGTTTTGTGATAAGATAAATTGTAATGAGTAACAAGTAAATAAAGTAAATAAAGTGCAGCAAGGTGGCCCAATCCGTTATGTAGCAAAGGATAAGCCTGGACAATTTCTAATAATGAGAAAGGAGCTCCCGAGGACACATGGGAATTATCCTCAAGCTAGTTTTCATCACATTCATATGATTCGCGTTCGGTATTTTGATAATTTGATATGTGGGTGGACCGATGCTTGGGTAATTCCCTTACTTGGACAAGCATCCCACTTATGATTAACCCCTATTGCAAGTGTCCGCAACTACAAAAGAAGTATTAAGGTAAACCTAACCACAGCATTAAACATATGGATCCAAATCAGCCCCTAACGAAGCAACACATAAACTAGGGTTTAAGCTTCTGTCACTCTAGCAACCCATCATCTACTTATTACTTCCCAATGCCTTCCTCTAGGCCCAAATAATGGTGAAGTGTCATGTAGTCGACGTTCACATAACACCATTAGAGGAAAATACAACATACATCTCATCAAAATATCGAACGAATACAAAATTCACATGACTACTAATAGCAAGACTTCACCCATGTCCTCAGGAACAAACGTAACTACTCACAAAGCATATTCATGTTCATAATCAGAGGAGTAATAATATGCATTAAGGATCTGAACATATGATCTTCCACCAAGTAAACCAATTAGCATCGACTACAAGGAGTAATCAACACTACTAGCAACCAGCCGCAGCAGGGAGGGGGGCTCGCCAGAGAGGTACCCCACTATCTATCTTAGGGTTCAGGGTGGGGGCGGTGGTCGCCGGCGGTGGCGGGCGTTGACGGGGCGGTGGCGTGGGGATCGCGGAGAAAAGCTCGGCAGGGGGGCCTAGAGGATGGCTGGGCGGCGGACCGGCGGTGGGGAGTGTTTTGGCGGTGGAGGCGGCGCACCGCCGGCCGTGGGCGGCGGGGTGCTGCTGTTTGGCCGGTGGTGGCTGGCGGCTCAGGGGGGTGGTGGTTGAAGATGAATTGCAGGCCTTTGATTTCGTGTCCAATGGCTGCAAAATCGACTAACCAGAGATGAAAAAGTCAGTCGACCGACGTGTAGCCTCACCTTGCTAGTGAGTTCAGTTTCGACAGGAAAATACAGTTTCGACAGCAAAATTCGGTTTCGACAGTTAAGTTCAGTTTCGACAGTTAAATTCAGTTTTGACAGTTAAGTTCAGAGATGAGCGGCTGATGTATTTTACATCAAGCACTTTGTGGTTATGTATTTTACGTCATGTATTGGAGATGTTATTAGAATTCCACTCAGGTTAACGTTGTCTCTCTTGTCCTGCTTCAGCCTCAGCGTCGTACAACTCACCGAAGCTGCTCCAACGACGAAACCCTCCATCACAACGGAGTAGTACCTTGGGCTCCATCTCCAGACGCCTAAGATCTTCTTCCCCTCCTCCGACAGACAAGTCAGCCGGAGCATCCTCACCGGCCAACCCAATCACGCCGAGATCGACATGGCTTCGCCAAAGAGGTTGTACACTTGTTGCATCTCTTTTTTACTCTACATGTTATATATATTGTCCACTGAGCACACATATTTGTTCCTTTAGTGTCTCCTTGAAAGAAAAAATGTAGGAATTTTAATTTTTCACTTGTCCTCCTTTTCAAATTCCTATTCATGAAGCACAAGACTAAGAGATAGTAGCATAATAGCATTATAATCGTACATTTTCTTGTGGTTTGACTTAATCTCACCATGCTTCTTTGCATCCTGTGATCTTCCAATTGTTGTGAATCAAACACCCAGATTGGCAGAAATCATGTGTTTTTAAATTCTCTATTTTGCACGTGCATTCCTATCCTATTCCTGTCTATTTCCTATCCCTGCATTGTTGGAATCCTCCAATTCAAACGAGCCCTTACAGAATTACTTCTCTTACAGATAGTTGTCAAAGAAAACCTTGCGTGGTTTGTCCCGCTCCTGCTGCGCCGTCGTCCACCCCAGCTCAGCTGCTCCAATGACAGAAGGGTCCAGCACAGCAGGGATCCGGCCTCCAGACTGTCTTTCGCCGCCTCAGATCTTCTTCCCCACCGCCGGCAGCCATGAAAACTACATTACCATCATCAACCGAGCAGATGACCTCGAGGACTACACGGGTCCTCAAGAGAGGACGCACTCTTTCGTGTCTGCTTACGTTATGCATCGCTTAATATTACATGCTACTTTATCGTCTTGTTCATCGATTAGACTCTGAGTCAGCTCCAAACTAATGGTCAAACTTGAGTTTTTAAATGGTTGTGGGGTACATATCGGGGCCGCAATCAATAGTATCTATCTACTATCTGGTTAATCACCGGTGTCTACTATGAGTTTCATGTTGGGTGGGAAACAAACAGTAAAGAAGCCATTATCTGTATTTATCTGCCTGCTATTATTGGTTTTGGGTCTATCCACAGGTTGCTACCATCACTCTAGATTTCTGCATGCACTCCATACATAATCTCACTATGTTTTATTCCTATGCATGACAGTTATTGTAAACAATGAAACTGAACATGTAGAGCAAAAGAGACGAGCCTTGCGTGGCAATAAAATTTCATGGAGACGTCGCTCCATGGTAGGCGCAAAGGCAGCCCCCCCCCACCCCCCCTCCACGCATTTCGGATTGTAATCGATAGGAAAATATATGTTCTGAGGGGGATTCAGAAGGAGAAGACATCTCCTATTTACCCCCTGGGGTCTTTGCTCTAACTTGGCATGTTGATGTTCGTTATATCATGCATATGGTGTCTTGCATTGCTTACTTTATACATCAAATATGTCATCTGCTTAGTTTAGACATCCTTTGTGCGAATGCCATATGTTTAGTTTATTCATCGTTTATATGAATTATGCAACGCCATCTTGTTTAGCCAGGCATCATATATGTGAATTTTGCAATCCCATCCTGCTTAGCCAGTCATCTTATATGTAAATTATATCAGGCCATCCTTTTTTTCGTTACATATTACATTTGTCAACAATGTTAGTACATTCAACTGCTCTTCGTGTGCATCAGCCATTTGACACGGTGATGGCAAATTCTGGAGTGAAAACAAGGTCTTTAGAGCAGACTATGCTATCTGACGAAGTGCATATCTCGCTGGTTACGGATAGCTCATCAGAGGAGGATTCAGAGACAGATGACCAGTCCTATCCCCCCCCCCCAAGGTGTATGTGTTGGGGAACATTGCAGAAAATTAAAAAATTTCCTACGGTTTCACCAAGATCCATCTATGGGTTCTACTAAGCAACGAGTCAAGAGAGAGAGAGTTTGCATCTACATACCACTTGTAGATCGAGTACGGAAGCGTTCGAGGGAGTGGTGATGATGGAGACGTTCCCAACGTGATTCCGATCACCGATGACCAAGGCTGAAGGGACAGCACCTCCGTGTTCAACACACGTACGGGACGACGGCGTCTCCTTCGTCTTGATCCAGCAAGGAGGAAGGAGAGGTTGAGGAAGACAACTCCAATGGCAGCACGACGGCGTGGTGCAGATGGAGTGACTGTTCTCCGGCAGGGCTTCGCCAAGCTTGCGCGGAGGAGGAGAGGTGTTGGGAGGGAGGGCTGCGCCTTCAATGGTGTGTGCAGCCCTCCCTTCACCCCTCTATTTATAGGGGAAGGGAGGAGGGCGGCCCCTCTAGATGCATCTAGAGGGGCGGCCAAGGGAGGGGCTTGCCCCCAAGGGGCGCCCCTTAGGGTTCCCCCCCTCAACCCTAGGCGCATGGGCCAAGGGGAGGGGGTGCGCCCAGCCCACCAGGGGCTGGCTGCCTCCCACGCAGCCCAAGTGGCCCCCCGAAAGGGGTGGCCCCTCCCGGTGGTCCTCCGGAACCTTTCCGGTGGACCCTCCATAATAGCGATATGACCCGAAACTTTTCCGGTGTCCGTTTGACGACTTCCCATATATAAATCTTTACCTCCGGACCATTCCAGAACTCCTCGTGACGTCCGGGATCTCATCCAGGACTCCGAACAACATTCGGTAATCACATACTAGTCTTCCTATTAACCCTAGCGTCACCGAACCTTAAGTGTGTAGACCCTACGGGTTCGGGAGACATGCAGACATGACCGGGACGCTCTCAGGTCAATAACCAACAGCGGGATCTGGATACCCATGTTGGCTCCCACATGCTCCTCGATGATGTCATCGGATGAACCACGATGTCTAGGGTTCAAGCAACCCGTATTCTATTCCCTTTGTCGACGGTATGTTACTTGCCCGAGACTCGATCGTCGGTATCCCAATACCTCGTTCAGTCTCGTTACGGCAAGTCACTTTACTCGCACCGTAATGCATGATCCCGTGACCAGACACTTGGTCACTTTGAGCTCATTATGATGATGCACTACCGAGTGGGCCCAGTGATACCTCTCCGTCATACGGAGTGACAAATCCCTGTCTCGATCCGTGTCAACCCAACAGACACTTTCGGAGATACCTGTAGTGCACCTTTATAGTCACCCAGTTAGGTTGTGACGTTTGATACACCCAAAGCACTCCTACGGTATCCGGGAGTTACATGATCTCACGGTCTAAGGAAGAGACACTTGACATTGGAAAAAGCTCTAGCAAAACGAACTACACGATCTTGTGCTATGCTTAGGATTGGGTCTTGTCCATCACGTCATTCTCCTAATGACGTGATCCCGTTGTCAATGACATCTGATGTCCATAGTCAGGAAACCATGACTATCTGTTGACTAACGAGCTAGTCTGCTAGAGGCTTACTAGGGACGTATTGTAGTCTATGTATTCACACGTGTATTACGATTTCCGGATAATACAGTTATAGCATGAATAAAGACAATTATCATGAACAAGGAAATATAATAATAATGCTTTTATTATTGCCTCTAGGGCATATTCCCAACAGTCTCCCACTTGCACTAGAGTCAATAATCTAGTTACATTGTGATGAATCGAACACCCATAGAGTTCTGGTGTTGATCATGTTTTGCCCGCGGAAGAGGTTTAGTCAACGGATATGCGACATTCAGATCCGTGTGCACTTTACAAATTTCTATGTCTCCATTTTGAACATTTTCACGAATGGAGTTGAAGCGACGCTGATGTGCCTTGTCTTCTTGTGAAACCTGGGCTCCTTGGCAAGGGCAATAGCTCGGTGTTGTCACAGAAGAGTTTGATCGGCCCCGACGCATTGGGTATGACTCCTAGGTCGGTGATGAACTCCTTCACCCAAATTGCTTCATGCGCTGCCTCCGAGGCTGCCATGTACTCCGCTTCACATGTAGATCCCGCCACGACGCTCTGCTTGCAGCTGCACCAGCCATCGCTCCACCATTCAACATATACACATATCCGGTCTGTGATTTTGAGTCATCAGATCTGTGTCGAAGCTAAGCGTCGGCGTAACCCGTTCTGACGAGCTCTTCGTCACCTCCATAAACGAAACATGTCCTTTGTCCTTTTGGTACTTCAGGATATTCTTGACCGCTGTCCAGTGTTCCTTGCCGAGATTACTTTGGTACCTTCCTACCAAACTTACGGCAAGGTTTACATCAGGTCTGGTACACAGCATGGCATACATAATAGATCCTATGGCTGAAGCATAGGGGATGACACTCATCTCTTCTTTATCTTTTGCCGTGGTCGGGCATTGAGCTGAGCTCAATCTCACACCTTGCAATACAGGCAAGAACCCCTTCTTGGACTGATCCATTTTGAACTTCTTCAAAATCTTGTCAAGGTATGTGCTTTATGAAAGACCTATGAGGCGTCTCGATCTATCTCTATAGATCTTGATGCCTAATATATAAGCAGCTTCTCCAAGGTCCTTCATTGAAAAACACTTATTCAAGTAGGCCTTAATGCTGTCCAAGAATTCTATATCATTTCCCATCAAAAGTATGTCATCTACATATAATATGAGAAATGCTACAGAGCTCCCACTCACTTTCTTGTAGCGCAGGCTTCTCCATAAGTCTGCATAAACCCAAACGCTTTGATCATCTCATCAAAGCGAATGTTCCAACTCCGAGATGCTTGCACCAGCCCATAAATGGATCGCTGGAGCTTGCATACTTTGCCAGCATTCTTAGGATCGACAAAACCTTCTGGCTGTATCATATACAGCTCTTCCTTAAGATAACCGTTAAGGAACGCTGTTTTGACGTCCATCTGCCATATCTCATAATCATAGTATGCGGCAATTGCTAACATGATTCGGACGGACTTAAGCTTCGCTACGGGAGAGAAACTCTCATCGTAGTCAATCCCTTGAACTTGCCGATAACCCTTAGCGACAAGTCGAGCTTTATAGATGGTGACATTACAATCCGCGTCCGTCTTCTTCTTAAAGATCCATTTGTTTTCTATCGCTCGCCGATCATCGGGCAAGTCAGTCAAAGTCCACACTTTGTTTTCATACATGGATTCTATCTCGGATTTCATGGCTTCTAGCCATTTGTTGGAATCTGGGCCCGCCATCGCTTCTTCATAGTTCGAAGGTTCACCGTTGTCTAACAACATGATTTCCAAGACAGGGTTGCCGTACCACTCTGGTGCGGAACGTGTCCTTGTGGACCTACGAAGTTCAGTAGCAACTTGATCCGAAGTACCTTGATCATCATCATGAATTTCCTCTTCAGTTGGTGTAGGCATCACAAGAACATTTTCTTGAGCTGCACTACTATCCTGTTCAAGAGGTAGTACTTCATCGAGTTCTACTTTCCTCCCACTTACTTCTTTCGAGAGAAACTCTTTTTCCAGAAAGGATCCGTTCTTAGCAACAAAGATCTTGCCCTCGGATCTTAAGTAGAAGGTATACCCTACGGTTTCCTTAGGGTATCCTATGAAGACGCATTTTTCCGACTTGGGTTCGAGCTTTTCAGGTTGAAGTTTCTTGACATAAGCATCGCATCCCCAAACTTTTAGAAACGACAGCTTAGGTTTCTTCCCAAACCATAATTCATACGGTGTCGTCTCAACGGATTTAGACGGTGCCCTATTTAAAGTGAATGTAGCTGTCTCTAGGCGTATCCCCAAAATGATAGCGGTAAATCAGTAAGAGACATCATAGACCGCACCATATCCAATAGAGTGCGACACGACGTTCGGACACACCGTTACGCTGAGGTGTTCCAGGCGGCGTGAGTTCTGAAACGATTCCACATTTTCTTAGGTGTGTACCAAATTCGTGACTTAAATATTCTCCTCCACGATCTGATCGTAAGAATTTTATCTTTCGGTCACGTTGATTCTCTACTTCATTCTGAAATTCCTTGAACTTTTCAAAGGTCTCAGACTTGTGTTTCATTAAGTAGACATACCCATATCTACTCAAGTCATCTGTGAGAGTGAGAACATAACGATATCCTCCATGAGCCTCAACGCTCATTGGACCGCTTTACATCGGTATGTATGATTTCCAACAAGTTGGTTGCTCGCTCCATTGTTCCGAGAACGGAGTCTTGGTCATCTTGCCCATGAGGCATGGTTCGCATGTGTCAAATGATTCATAATCAAGAGACTCCAAAAGTCCATCGGCATGGAGCTTCTTCATGCGCTTTACACCAATGTGACCAAGGCGGCAGTGCCACAAGTATGTGGGACTATCGTTATCAACTTTACATCTTTTGGTATTCACGCTATGAATATGTGTAACACTACGCTCGAGATTCATTAAGAATAAACCATTGACCATCGGAGCATGACCATAATACATATCTCTCATATAAATAGAACAACCATTATTCTCGGATTTAAATGAGTAGCCATCTCGCATTAAACGAGATCCAGATACAATATTCATGCTCAAACTTGGCACCAAATAACAATTATTAAGGTTCATAACTAATCCCGTAGGTAAATGAAGAGGTAGCGTGCCGACGGCGATCACATCGACTCTGGAACCATTCCCGACGCGCATCGTCACCTCGTCCTTTGCCAATCTCCGCTTATTCCGCAGCTCCTGCTGTGAGTTACAAATATGAGCAACGGCACCGGTATCAAATACCCAGGAGTTACTACGAGTGCTGGTAAGGTACACATCAATTACATGTATATCAAATATACCTTTGGTGTTGCCGGCCTTCTTGTCCGCTAAGTATTTGGGGCAGTTCCGCTTCCAGTGACCCTTCCCCTTGCAATAAAAGCACTCAGTCTCGGGCTTGGGTCCATTCTTTGACTTCTTCCCGGCAACTTGCTTACCGGGCGCGGCAACCTCCTTGCCGTCCTTCTTGAAGTTCTTCTTGCCCTTGCCCTTCTTGAACTTAGTGGTCTTATTGACCATCAACACTTGATGTTCTTTCTAGATTTCAACCTCTGCTGATTTCAGCATATAGAACACTTCAGGAATGGTCTTTACCATCCCCTGCATGTTGTAGTTCATCACGAAGCTCTTGTAGCTTGGTGGGAGCGACTGAAGGATTCTGTCAATGACCGCCTCGTCCGGGAGGTTAATCTCCAGCTGGGACAGGCGGCTGTGCAACCCAGACATTTTGAGTATGTGCTCACTGACAGAACTGTTTTCCTCCATCTTACAACTGTAGAACTTGTCGGAGACTTCATATCTCTCGACCCGGGCATGAGCTTGGAAAACTAGTTTCAGCTCTTGGAACATCTCATATGCTCCGTGTTGCTCAAAACGCTTTGGAGCCCGGTACTAAGCTGTAAAGCATGCCGCACCGAGCGAGGGAGTAATCATCGACGTGCCTGCCAAGCGTTCAAATCGTCTTGCAGTGCTGGGAGAGCAGGTGGGTCACCTAACGGTGCTTCTAGGACATATGCCTTCTTGGCAGCTATGAGGATGATCCTCAGGTTCCGGACCCAGTCCGTATAGTTGCTGCCATCATCTTTCAGCTTGGTTTTCTCTAGAACGCGTTGAAGTTCATGTTGACATGAGCGTTGGCCATTTGATCTACAAGACATATCATTCAAAGTTTTAGACTAAGTTCATGATAATTAAGTTCATATAATCAAATTATTTAAATGAACTCCCACTCAGATTAGACATCCCTCTAGTCATCTAAGTGTTACACGATCCGAGTCGACTAGGCCGTGTCCGATCATCACGTGAGACGGACTAGTCATCGTCGGTGAACATTCTCATGTTGATCGTATCTTTTATACGACTCGTGTTCGACCTTTCGGTCTCCGTGTTCCGAGGCCATGTCTGTACATGCTAGGCTCGTCAAGTTTAACCCTAAGTGTTTTGCGTGTGTAAATCTGTCTTACACCCGTTGTATGTGAACGTAAGAATCCATCACACCCTATCATCACGTGGTGCTTAGAAGCGACGAACTTTAGCAACGGTGCACAGTTAGGGGAGAACACTTCTTGAAATTGTTGTAAGGGATCATCTTATTTACTACCGTCGTTCTAAGTAAATAAGATGTATAAACATAATAGTAGTGACACCATGATCTCCATCAAGATGTATAAACATCACATGCAATTATATAGTAGTGACATGATATGGCCAATATCATAAAACTCCATTGATCTCCATCTTCGGGGCTCCATGATCATCTTGTCACCAGCATGACACCATGATCTCCATCATCATGATCTACATCATTGTGCCTCCATGAAGTTGTCACGCCAACGACTACTTCTACTTCTATGGCTAACGCGTTTAGCAATAAAGTAAAGTAAATTACATGGCGTTCTTCAATGACACGCAGGTCATACAAAAAAATAAAGACAACTCCTATGGCTCCTGCCGGTTGTCATACTCATCGACATGCAAGTCGTGATTCCTATTACAAGAACATGATCTCATACATCACAATATGTCATTCATCATTCATCACAACTTGGCCATATCACATCACATGACAATTGCTGCAAAAACAAGTTAGACGTCCTCTAATTGTTGTTGCATCTTTTACGTGGCTGCAATTGGGTTCTAGCAAGAACGTTTTCTTACCTACGAATAACCACAACGTGATCTTGTCAACTTCTATTTGCCCTTCATAAGGACCCTTTTCATCGAGTCCGCTCCAACTAAAGTAGGAGAGACAGACACCCGCCAGCCACCTTATGCAACTAGTGCATGTTAGTCGGTGGAACCGGTCTCACGTAAGCGTACGTGTAAGGTTGGTCCGGGCCGCTTCATCCCACAATACCGCGGAAGAAAGATAAGATTAGTAACGGCAAGTAAGTTGACAAGATCCACGCCCACAACTATATTGTGTTCTACTCGTGCAATAGAGAACTACGCATAGACCTAGCTCATGATGCCACTGTTGGGGAACGTTGCAGAAAATTAAAAAAATTCCTACGGTTTCACCAAGATCCATCCATGGGTTCTACTAAGCAACGAGTCAAGAGAGAGAGAGAGAGTTTGCATCTACATACCACTTGTAGATCGAGTACGGAAGCGTTCGAGGGAGTGGTGATGATGGAGACGTTCCCAACGTGATTCCGATCACCGATGACCAAGTGCTGAACGGACAGCACCTCCGTGTTCAACACACGTACGGGACGACGGCGTCTCCTTCGTCTTGATCCTGCAAGGAGGAAGGAGAGGTTGAGGAAGACAACTCCAATGGCAGCACGACGGCGTGGTGCAGATGGAGTGACTGTTCTCCGGCAGGGCTTCGCCAAGCTTGCGCGGAGGAGGAGAGGTGTTGGGGAGGGGAGGGGCTGCGCCTTCAATGGTGTGTGCAGCCCTCCCCTTGACCCCTCTATTTATAGGGGAAGGGAGGAGGGGGCCGGCCCCCTCTAGATGCATCTAGAGGGGGCGGCACGGGAGGGGGCTTGCCCCCCAAGCAAGGGGGGCGCCCCCCTTAGGGTTCCCCCCTCAACCCTAGGCGCATGGGCCAAGGGAGGGTGCGCCCAGCCCACTGGGGCTGGCTGCCTCCCACGCAGCCCAAGTGGCCCCCCGGAAGGGGTGGCCCCTCCCGGTGGTCCTCCGGAACCTTTCCGGTGGACCCTCCATAATACCGATATGACCCGAAACTTTTCGGTGTCCGTTTGACGACTTCCCATATATAAATCTTTACCTCCGGACCATTCCGGAACTCCTCGTGACGTCCGGGATCTCATCCGGGACTCCGAACAACATTCGGTAATCACATACAAGTCTTCCTATTAACCCTAGCGTCACCGAACCTTAAGTGTGTAGACCCTACGGGTTCGGGAGACATGCAGACATGACCGGGACGCTCTCAGGTCAATAACCAACAGCGGGATCTGGATACCCATGTTGGCTCCCACATGCTCCTCGATGATGTCATCGGATGAACCACGATGTCTAGGGTTCAAGCAACCCCGTATTCTATTCCCTTTGTCAGACGGTATGTTACTTGCCCGAGACTCGATCGTCGGTATCCCAATACCTCGTTCAGTCTCGTTACCGGCAAGTCACTTTACTCGTACCGTAATGCATGATCCCGTGACCAGACACTTGGTCACTTTGAGCTCATTATGATGATGCACTACCGAGTGGGCCCAGTGATACCTCTCCGTCATACGGAGTGACAAATCCCTGTCTCGATCCGTGTCAACCCAACAGACACTTTCGGAGATACTTGTAGTGCACCTTTATAGTCACCCAGTTACGTTGTGACGTTTGATACACCCAAAGCACTCCTACGGTATCCGGGAGTTACACGATCTCACGGTCTAAGGAAGAGACACTTGACATTGGAAAAAGCTCTAGCAAAACGAACTACACGATCTTGTGCTATGCTTAGGATTGGGTCTTGTCCATCACGTCATTCTCCTAATGGCGTGATCCGTTATCAATGACATCGATGTCCATAGTCGAAACCATGACTATCTGTTGACTAACGAGCTAGTCTGCTAGAGGCTTACTAGGGACGTATTGTAGTCTATGTATTCACACGTGTATTACGATTTCCGGATAATACAGTTATAGCATGAATAAAGACAATTATCATGAACAAGGAAATATAATAATAATGCTTTTATTATTGCCTCTAGGGCATATTTCCAACAGTATGCTCTAACTTGGCAGGGTTATGTTTCTCATATCGTGCGTATGGTGTCTCGCATTGCTATGTCATTTGATTAGTTTAGACATGCTTTGTGTGAATGCCACCTGTTCAATGTCTAATTACCATATATGTGAATTATGCATTGCCATCTTGTTGCAAGACATTATATATGTGAATTATACAATGCTATCTTGTTGCAAAGGCATTATATATGTGAATTATGCAATGCCATGCTGTTTAGCAAATCATCATGTATGTGAATTATATCATGCTATCATTTTTTTTTGTATTACGTGTTCCGTTTGTCGACAACGTTTGTATATTCAACTAATCTTCCTGTGCATAAGCCATTTGAAGTGGTGATGGAAGTATCTGGAATGAAAACAAGGTATTCAGAGCAGACAATGCTACCTGCTGAAGCAGACATCTTGCTGGCTACAGAGAGCTCCTCACAGGAGGATTCAGAGACTGATGACCAGTCCTATTTCCCCCCTGAGGTCTATGCTCAAACTTGGCAGGGTTATATTACCCATGTCATGCATGTTGTCTTGCATTGCTTAGTTTTTACATCATATATGGATTGCCATCTGCTTACTTGCTTACTATATAAATCATATATTTAAATTATATCATGCCATCATGTTTACATAATACATACACATCATCTATTTGAATTATGGCATGGCAACCCATTTAATAAAGACATCATATAGTTATATCATCTCATCATGTTTAGTGTTTACAGTCATCATATTTTGAATTATGGCATTCTGTCTGTGAATGTATGTGAATTATGGCATGCCAACCTATTTAATAAACACATTATATAGTTATATCATGTCATCCTGTTTACATAGTCTCATATTTTGAAGTATGTCTTTCCATCTTTTTTTAGTTAGCCATCATAATGTGAAATTGTGTCATGCTATCCTGTTTAGTTAGCCATCATATATGTGAAATTGTGTCATGCTATCCTGTTTGGTTAGACAACATAAATATGAATTATTTCATGCCCTCTTTTATTCCCCACTATCCATTGCACCTGTCTATCATACAATGTCTATACTTTCAATTACTTTTCTTGCTTATCAGCCATTTGAATTGGAGAGGGTGATGGCAGTATCGAAGGGAGTAACAACAACACGGTCTTCAGAAAAGATAGTGCTACCAGTTGATGCAGATAGAACCACGGTTGTACTTGCCCAAGGACCAGATCCACCACACATAACCCAGACTCTCGCAGATTGTACCCCTACCCAGTTGGACAGAGAACCAGCCACACCCCTTCTAACCCCAACCCCGGCAGATAGTAACCCAGTTCCAGTTGACACAACACCATCTCCACCACACAACACCCAAACACGAGAAGTTAGTAAGGGAACTGCAGTGCCCAAAGCACGAGGACCACCACTCCGAATCCCAACTCAACGCTTAAAGGAGAAGAAGATTTGTTCGCAGGTCAGGTTCTGTAGCTATGGTTCATACTCCTTTGCTCTTGCATTATTGTATTTACTCATACCAACTATTTTCAAATTTGAAGGATGGAATTGGAACTCCAATGGCGCAATAGGTATGTTTTAAACCTGTTTCTTTAATTGGTTTGCTGTTGTAACCTGCTCTATGTTGATTTCAGTTTCAATTGAATAAAAAGTTATGTTCTCATGTCATGCACATTACAAGTGTTGTTATTGCTCTATAGTTTCCCACACTTATATTCTATCTATTCTGCTTTGTCTTGAACAAATATTATTTGAATTGTGTCTCTATCTTGATTTGGCAACAAAAACTAGAATGATATAGACCATAAAGTGACAATGGTACATAGATATATGTTTCTTTCATGTTGTTATCCTGTCCACTTTACTACTGAACTCATTTACCAAAATGAGTTTCATATACAACATGGTAAACATGTGATGTGTCTGCTTGTTTCTCTTTTAGAATGCGGACAAAATATTGGAGAACAGTACCGCGTTATCCAATGGTAAAGGAAGTAATGCAGATAAGGTTCAAGATAGTGAGACATCCCTGTTGGTCTCCAAGAAAGCCGATAAAAACTATCTTGATGGCAGTGAGAGAACCCAAAAGTCCTGTCTTGATGTAGTGTTCGAGTTACTGGCCACTACTGCTGGCACAAGCTCTTCGAACTCGTTTCCTGAATCAGTTCGTCTTCTTGAGTCTCAATTTCAAGTTGAAAGACCTCGATCAGATGTGCTGCGACAGGAAGCTGAAGGACTGAGGAAGTCCCTGCAGAATTCAGATGCATATTTCCTGGTGCAACAGCAAGCGCTGGAGGATTTAAGCGCCAAACAAGAGAAAGTTAATAATCTTGCTAAGCTTCTTGCCAGCATTATGGGTACCCAGGATATTGTTTCTTGAGATCTTCTAAAGTTGTTTTAGTTATAGATTTGTTTTGTTGCGGCGTTTATTTGCGCTGGTTGCCAACTTTGACAACCAGTGTATATGATATGCTGCTTTGTTCCCTATATTTGCACTGGTGGCGAACTTTGATGCCCAGTGGATGTAATATGTGCAATAGCCGTGATAGCCTATCGTTAGTTGCTTGCTTATTTATTTCCTTGTTGTCTTGTTTATTTGTTTGCTTGTAGTCATTGCAGCTTTTTTCGCGGTTTGCTAGTGGCCGCAATAACATATTTTTTAAAACTATGCCACAATAACCATGGGCTAATATTTACTGTAGTGATACTTTTCCTCCTACAGGCCGTAGAAACAGTGGGCCTTCTACGGGCCGTAGAAACAATGTGCCTTCTACGGGCCGTAGAAACAATGGGCCTTCTACGGGCCGTATCATCAATGGGTCTTATACGGGTTGTATGATCGATTGGCCAAACATGGGCCAAACAGACCGCATTATGGCCGTAAACAGGCTAGAGTTGGAATCGTTTGTTCATGGGCCGACCATAACGGGCCATCGTTAATAGGCCTTATTTGATGACGCTATGAAAACGGCCAAACGTACTAACGGACCACAAACGGGCCGACTGTAACCACGGGCTGAATTTGGCCCAAGCGAAAAATAGCGATGTGGGCCGTAAGTAAACGAATGCCGGAAATGAACCCAAGAATAAATGGGCTCTGAGAAGGCCGAAAGATAACATGGGCTGGAAACGGCCCAATGGAATAACGGGCCGTTAATGGGTATAAGGTGATACATTGTTCATTACGGGCCAGTTTCACCACGGGCCGTTAATGGGTGTAAAGTGATACACTGTTCATTACGGGCCAGTTTCACCACGGGCCGTTAATAGGCCAAGAGTTACAAAGGGCCTCATATGGGCCGAAAGACGTCATGGGCCATACATGGGCCAGAAGTGAAAATGGGATGGAATCATATTGGATGGCCCAGATGACGCTACTAGGCCTAATTCGGATAGGGCGTAACGGGCCTTGGGTTAGCGGGCTGTAAATGGGCTATATGCGAACATGCCGTTAATAGGCTTTCCATGGGTTGGCCCGCCACCTTTTGACCAAGTCAAACGGGCCGGCCTTTTCACTGGAATGGGCCTCTGTTGGGCCGTGCCACGTGTCAACGTATCATAGGCGCCTTCTGTCCAATGAGTGGATGACATCTGTCCCAACGATGAGCCGACACGTGTTTCCTCCAGCCAATGATGATTTTACACGTGGAAAATCCCCATTGGTCGGGGCTGTTGACGGGTTATCGGATCCCAAACCCGACCCGATAGCTTGACGGCGTTCCATTACGGTGGATGCCACGTGTCGGTCACCCTTGACGAAAGCACTTCTGTGACGCGCGATTTATCGTCATGGAAGTGGACACTTCCGTGATGATAATTTTGATAATGTCATGGAACACTTCAACGACAGCACATGTATGATTATCTTGATTCTGTCATAAAATCGTCATGGATGTACATGCATGACAGAAAATGCGACCTACTGTGACAAACACGTATCATCACGGAAGTGTATTTTTTTGTAGTGGTCCTCGACGATGAGCTCATCTCCTACATCATCCACGGGCTCGATGCTGACTACCAGCCTCTGATCTCTGCTCTGGATGCTCGCGTAACACCCGTTACCATCGACGAGCTCTTCGTTATGCTCTCGAACTTTGATCAGCGGATGGTGCACTTCCACGGGTCCGGCGGCGGCGGCTTCAAGTCCTCCGTGAACTCGGCCTCTCGCGGTCGTGGTGGCTCCTCTCGGCGCGGCGGCTTCTCCCGTGGCAGGGGAAGGTCCGGTGGAGGAGGAAACGACGGCGGCTCCAACTCCCGCAATGGCGGGCGTGCTCCCTCCAACAACAGAACCCGCCGCGGTGGTGGCAACCCTCGCACACGACCTGATGCTCCTCGTTGCCAGATATGTGGCAAGTTGGGGCACACAGCAAAAGATTGTTGGTACCGCTGTGAAGAGGACGATGATTCCTCTCAAGATGATGACAAGGTGGCGGCGGCTGCAGATGGCTCCTACGGAATCGACACCAACTGGTACGTTGACACCGACGCTACGAACCACATAACCAACGAGCTCGAGAAGGTGACCATGATGGAGAAATACCGCGGCAAGGACCAAATCCACACAGCTAGTGGTGAAGGTATGGAGATCTGTCACATTGGTCATTCAAGTTTTAGTACCCCTTCTCGTAAAATCCATCTTAGGAAAATTTTGCATGTTCCCAATGCCGACAAAAGTCTTCTCTCTGTCCATGAAATTGCCCTTGATAATCATGTCTTCCTTGAATTTCACCCTTATTTCTTTTTGATCAAGGATTAGGAGATGAAGAGCATTCTCTATCGAGGTAGATGTGTTCGTAGGCTCTATCCGTTGATTCCGGAGCTTAGGAGGCTGAATAAACAAGCTTGTGGTGCTATCAAGCTTTCGTCCACACGATGGCATGATCGTCTAGGACATGCTTCTTTTTCTTTAGTTGAAAACTTGCTTAAAAGAATAAGCTCCCGTTTGTTGGTGAGCACAATATTGAAACAGTTTGTGATTCCTGTCAACGAGCTAAGAGTCATCAGTTACCTATCCTATATATTCTAGCGTTTCTACCAAACTGTTGCAATTAATTTTTTCAGATGTTTGGGGTCCTGCCCCCAACTCCGTTGGTAGACATACGTACTATGTGAGCTTCATTGATGACTATAGTAAATTCTCCTGGATTTATCTTCTTAAGAAAAGATCTGATGTCTTTCAAGTCTTTAAAAACTTCCAAGCACTCATTGAACGCAAGTTTGACAGCAAAATACTTGTTGTCCAATCAGACTGGGGCGGAGAGTATGAGAAATTAAATTCTTTCTTTCAAACTCTTGGCATCTCTCACCATGTGTCATGCCCCCACGCTCACCAACAAAACGGTTCTGCTGAACGCAAGCACATGCACATTGTTGAGGTCGGTTTAGCTCTTTTAGTTGGCGCCTCCATGCCTCTCAAATTCTGGGATGAAGCTTTTCTCACTGCCGTTCACATCATTAACATGCTTCCTAGTCATGTTATCAATAATGAAACTCCAGTAGAAAGGCTACTCCACACCAAGCCTGACTACACGACTCTTCGTGTTTTTGGGTGTGCATGTTGGCCAAATCTTCACTCATATTATCAACGCAAACTTATGTTTCGCTCAAAGCAATGTGTGTTTCTTGGGTATAGCGCTCAACACAAAGGTGTAAAATGCCTAGATGTGTCTACAGGATGTGTTTATTCCGGATCTTCTGCGCCGGCTGACTCTGCGGTGCAATCTCGGCGGCTCACACGGTTGCAAAAAGGTGTAACTCAACCCCTTAATTATAAACATATAAGTAAATATGGCCTAGTTTGCTCTACAAATGAACAAGCTGAACCAAGGACTCTGGATGAGGCATTCGGAGATGAAAGGTGGAGAAAAGCAATGATGGAAGAATATGTGGCACTAAAGAAAAATAAAACATGGCATTTGGTTCCCCACGGCAAGGTAAAAATCTTTTAGATTGCAAGTGGGTGTTCAGAGTTAAAAGAAAATCTGATGGAACTGTTGATAGATACAAGGCTAGGATTGTTGCGAAAGGGTTTAAACAGAGATATGGTATTGATTATGAGGATACATTCAGTCTTGTTGTAAAAGCTGCCACTATTCGACTTGTTCTGTCTATTGTTGTTTCTAGGGGATGGAGTCTCAGACAGCTAGATGTACAGAACGCGTTCCTCCATGGTGTTCTGGAAGAAGAGGTGTATGTGTAACAGCCTCATGCGTTTGAGAGCAAATCTAATCCCTCATTTGTCTGCAAACTTGATAAAGCACTCTATGGCTTGAAGCAAGCACCAAGAGCATGGTACTCCCGTCTTAGTCACAAGATGCAATCACTTGGCTTTGTCCCTTCCAAGTCAGATACCTCACCGTTCATCTACAATAAACTCAATACATGCATATTTGTTCTCATATATGTTGATGATATCATTGTTACAAGTTCATCTAGTGAGGCCATTGCATCATTGTTGAAGGATTTAAGTGCAGAATTTGCTCTCAAAGATCTTGGAGATTTGCATTTTTTCCTTGGGATTGAAGTGAAGAAACACAAGGATGGACTTCATCTCTCTCAAGAGAAATATGCGACTGATTTGGTAAAAAAGGCAGGTCTGCAAGGTTGTAAACCCTCCTTCACTCCATTATCCAGCTCAGAAAAACTATCTCTCACATTAGGGCAACTCTTCAATCAAGAGGACAGTACAAAGTACAGGAGTTTAGTAGGTGCACTACAGTACTTGACCCTAAAAAGGCCTGATATTTCTTTTGCTGTCAAAAAGGTGTGTCAGTTTCTGCATGCTCCTACTACCGTGCATTGGACTGCTGCAAAACGCATCGTCAAATACGTCAAACACACTTTGAGCATTGGTCTTAATTTCAGCAAGTCACCCTCAACTCTTGTTAGTGCTTTCACTGATTCTGATTGGGCCAGTTGTCTAGATGACAGGCGCTCTACTGGTGGATTTGCAATATTCTTTGGACCCAACTTGATTTCGTGGTGTGCAAGGAAACATGCCACAATGTCTCAGTCTAGCACAGAGGCAGAGTACAAGGCATTAGCAAATGCCACAGCTGAAATCATATGGGTTCAATCAATGCTAAAAGAACTTGGTATACAAAGTTCTCAAACTCCCTGTTTGTGGTGTGATAATCTTGGTGCTACCTACTTATCTGCAAATCCAGTCTTTCATGCCAGAACAAAGCACATCAAGATATATTTTCATTTTGTCAGAGAAAGAGTTGCACGGAAACAGCTTGATATCGGTTCATTCACTCCAGAGATCAAGTTGCAGATGGGTTTACTAAAGCCCTGCCTATCAGAAGCTTTGAAGAGTTTAAGCATAATGTCAACCTGATGAAGTTGTGATTAAGGGGGGTGTCAAACACCATACATATGCAGTACATATGTGGCTGGCCAGCTTAGTTGTCACGGCACATTAGAGATAAGGACTAGGAGGTAGTTTGTATGAGATATTCTTGTAACCATCTCCTCCTTTCTTCTCTCCCAAGATGTACCCTAGATTCTCCCTTATCTCTATTTCTCAAACCGCATGTAAGCTATCTAGGGTTTGGCTCCCTACTATATAAACATGGACACGTCGCCCTCAACAGAGTAGGACGTTTACCGCTCGCACAGTGAGCTCATCATGTTCAGTGGGTGTCCAAACGGACCAAACTTCTCTTTCTCTAAGTCTTCTCTCACCCGCAGGAGCGATGTATGGATCTCTCAGTGTTCTCCTCGCTGCATTACCCTGTTCGGACACTTCCATGGATTAAGGCCATTGGGTCAGGACTCAGGACACAAGGATCGTAATTTCCCCAGTGTAAGCATAGATTCCCCAATCTTTTCGAATACCATACCCTCAAAGATATTGACAGTACCTTCTTCATATCTTCCTATAAAATGCCAACGTAGCTGGTTTTGATGCATATCTCATGACTGTCTCTACACACCGAGTAGTTTCCTTCAGGGGTCTATTCACAACCGCAGCTAATCCTGAAAATGACCTGCATGGTAGATGTGCCCATGAGTTCATCGTGATCATGGTAGATGCGGCTTGGGCGGCAAATCCTAGCCGCCGGGTACACCTCACCCCCAAGGACGCGGGCGGATGGAATTAAACCAGCCAATAACAATCGCCAATCCGTACCAATTGAGATGAGCACGAAGAAGCTTCTCCCTTAAATTTAACAATAACAATCTATTAGCAGTTCATACCAATCCACACCTGCCAATCAAACCAAACGTAAATCACCAATTAAAGAAATTCAACGCAGATTTTGTTAAACAATTAACAAGATGGTAAAGATAATGAACAACTCTATCAATCAGTTTGGTGATCAGAAAACAAAGACGAGTACCCCTGCGAATTTTTCAAAACCATTCAAGCTTCCATCATGCTATCAAAACTCACAAAGGTTATGAACTGTGAACTCATTGATGCCAATAAGACCTTATTGTTTGTAACTGATAATCTTGTCTCTACAGATTAATCCGAAGGTACACATTGCCTTTAAGATCCAAAGCAAACCAAACCATGTAGTTTACAAACTGGTGCAGCAGGGTACAAGTTACCTTTCAAGATCCAGAGCTAACCAAACCATTTAGTTTACAAACTGGCGCAGTAGGGTTTTTCAGCTGCTGCCAGATAGCATGCAAATAGCAAAAGACACGCGCACACACGTAAACATACAAGTGCGGGGCTCAGATAACACACGTGCGCGCGACACATGTGCGGCATATAAAAAAAACTGTCAGATTTGCAACACGGAGGCCGATTTAGGCTGAACACTTGATGGACAGCAACAAGCTGCTGACTAGCTTGGAGAAGCATTGTTCAAACAATAATCAGCCACAAGAGCAGCCCAGGAAAACATAACTGTAAATTATAGTTGATGTTCCAAACTGTGGTACATGACATAACAGGATACGTTTAACAGAGAAAATGTTGTGGCATTATTTTGACAAAGGTGGAATCTCGAGAATGAAAAAAAAACAAATGGGAGGCAGCCAGGCAGAGGATCCATGAGGGATGACACCTAACCTGAACAGCATCAAGGTGCGTAGGCAAGGATCTAATGCTAGATGCTGGAGTGAAGCTTATGACCGATCACGCTGCCGATCCAGGAAAGGTATATTTCAAGTTAATCAAATAGCCTCAAAAATCAATCAGTTACTAGTAGGCAATGATCTAATGCTAGATGCAGGAGTGAAGCTTATGACCGATCATGCTGCCGATCCAGGAAAGGTATATTTCAAGTTAATCAAATAGCCTCAGAAATCAATCAGTTACTAATAGTATCGTGTCCGAATGTCCACTCATACAGAAATCACACAGAAAGCCGCTAATCTGAAGATAAAGTAGTAAACAAATTGGCATTTCTAATACCACGTGTAGGTACCAAAATGGTCTGCATTTGGCAGCGTAATGAGCAAAATCTCCAGGCTTTCTAGGTAGACCTCCATCCTGGCAAATCACACAGACAGGAGTGCTATAGCATCAGTTTATTTAGCCCCACCAAGAGTACAAAATCTACTATGACAGTCAACAAATAGAGACGGCTTGGCTTTGAACCCAATGCAGGCATCAACCACTCGACCATCTCTCCACAGCCAAATCCTTATTTTACTCCTACTACAAATAGAACATAGGCATATAGAAAAATTCTTGTTTTCAGTACATCTCTGTATCTCTGTATACATGGATACAAGATGGCACGGCAAGATGTCGGCTAAGACATGTAGCTTGAGCAAGCTCTTTACTCAACAGTTACATCATACTCGCTTTGTAATGTCCATGCAAATAATAGAGGCAAAGAGGACATCAGCGGTGCTCAAATACAAAAACTTTGTTGGGGCATGTGGTTTCAGAACAGAAACAGTGCAAAACAGAGCAACAGATTACGCTGAAACAGTTGATGGACAGAAATATGATCTGTGACAAAAATCTGCCAACTAGCTTGGCTGATAATAATGATACCATCAAGATATAGAATTTAGTTAATATCAAGGAAAAGGAGAATTTAACATCACCAATTTAAAACATTGCTCAACCAACAATAATCAGCCACAAGAGCAGGCTTGAAGCAACAACCACATTGTAAATTATATAGACGGTGTTCCAAACAAGACATAACAGGGGTACATTTAACACAGACGGATCCATCAAAGACACATCTGCTAGTAAGTAAACATATACTAGTAGTTAGATAAAGACAGATGGAGATTGACCAAATGTCTTCAGCTGGCCACAATAGCAGCAACCTTGTGAACATCCGCTCCCTCGGCTTGAGCACCGTCTTCATCGCTCACAGAAGAATCCTCTTCATCATCGTCTTCGTCACACACATGAGCCAGAACAGCATCGTCCTCTTCATCAGTAGAGTACTCATGATAACCATTACCACCTCGCCGCCGCAACTCCTCTTCAGGGGTAGCAGCAAAGCGCATGAGTTCACTTAAATCGACCTTCTGCAGTTGTGGTTTGGGGTATTCATCGGGCTTCTCCATGAAGCCCTCTTCGACCTCAAAGTAGCCCTTCTCCTTGACCCCGTCGATCACCTTCTTCCGGAAGTCCTCGTAGTCGGCGTCAATCTTCCCGAAATACGCAGCGTCTTCTGCGTGCTCCCTCTTCTTCTGCTCGAGCCACTCCGGCGGGTAGTACTTGGCCATGTCATCCAGGTAGTCGTCTTCGGGAAAAGGCTCCGGCTTCAGCGCGATTATGGTCCTGATCTCGCTTTTCTTGAGCCGACGCTTCCCTTTGCTTGCAGCCTGTGCTGTCGCGGACGCAGCCACAACCTTCTTGGCCGGCATCGCAGCCTTCCCGTGTGGATCCGGCAACGACAGATCCCCTGCTCCCGCCGCCGCACACTCGGGCCTCTGCTCATCCTTCTTGCGGCTGGACCGCGCCACCGCCTTCCCCTTCTTGGACTTGGAGACGACCCGCGTCGCCGGACCATGCTCGCCGGCCATCCTTGACTTGGCGGCGGTGCACGGCCTCATCGTCCACCTCTCATCCTCCTCCCTACCCGCCATGGCCTCCTCCCGATGGATGTTGGATTTGGATGCTGGGTTGCTGGTTTGGGGATTGGATTGGAGGAGGCGGCGGTGCCGTCCCGATCTATATATATCTAAAGAAAGAACCCTAGCCGAGCCGACCGAGCTCCGGACCCAGTCCGTATCGGGGCCCGTTCACCCACACCCACACGGACTCGACTCGCACTGGGCCGCCACTTTTTTTCTTCTTATCTTTCCTTGTCTTCTTTTTGTGTCTCTCTCTTTTTGCTAAAATTCTTGTACTTCTACCAGTTCTTTTGGGTTTCTCAAATCTTTTTTTCGGTGAACCAACCTGTGTTGGGTGGCCATTACTTTGAAGCGACTGAAGCGGAGCGATGTCGCTCAAGGCGATTCAGGCAATTCGGGCTATTCGAGGGGGTTCAGGCAACAACTCAGGCGACAACTCAGGCGAGGGGCTCCCCGCCGACGAGGAGACTCCAGTAGAGGGGGGACTGCAAAGGATATGAGATGGCCGGTCGTCTACATCTCCAGCCTCCTCTGCTATCAGAAGAGTTCCCTTCTCGTTCAAGGTACGATCCGCAGGTTACTGCTGCTTGACAAGGCGGGATGGGTGGTGGATAGCAGAGGTTTACGAGACAGCGAGCGAATTTCATGGCGGTCAAAGATTTTGTTTTCGTGTCACGTGGTACACGTTGGGTACACGATCGTGTGTGAGGTCGGAGGAGATGGGGGGAAGCCCGAGGCGAACGGCCGCCATGAATACGAGCGGGAGGAGGACAATAAATCCCCCCTATCGGTGTCAAAACTGGTAGATCTCGGGTAAGGGGGGCCCAAGCTGTGCATCTAATGATCGATGGTAACAGTGGACCAATGGCACAATGTTTACCCAGGTTCGGGTCCTCTTAAAGGAGGTAAAACCCTACTCCTGCTTGATTATATTTGAACAGTATAGAGGTTACAAGAGTTGATCTACCTCGAGACCGTGGTGGCTAAACCCTAGATGTCTAGCCTATGAATATTCTGATGATGGTAATGATCATAGCCTCTACGGACTAAACCCTATAGTTTATATACACACGGAGGGACCTAGGGTTTGTACAAGGTCGGTTCATCAGGGAAGGAAACAATATACCCGGACTCTAATCTTGTCGCTCACGTATGGAGAAGTCCCACCCGGACACGGATGATGGTCTTTAGCTAGATCTTTTACGGCACATTCAACCCGGCACATACTCCTGGGCCGGACACCTGAGGACCCCCAAATCCAGGACTCGCTCACCCCCCGCTCCGTGGTAGGGCGATGCATCTCAATTCGACTTCCCCGACCCATCGCACCGCCCAACGACCCAATCCGGAGAGGGAGAGAGTCGAATCTAATGCCGATGGCCGACTGGAGGATGAAGATGGAACTAGCCATGGTGGAGCTTGCGAGCGGCGACGACGAGAAGCTCGAGAGGGCGCGATAGATCATTTCCTGGTTCTCCACTAGGAAGGAAATGAGGCGCGCGGCGAAGGAGGTGTTTAGAAACCTCACGATGGAGGAGGACGAGAGGCTCATGCCCAACGGCATAACCACTCCATCGGGTGCGCCGGTGAGCTCCCTTGCGGCGCTGGTCTGGGCCATGGGAGAGACAGAGTTTGGGGATCCAACGCAGAAGCAAAAGTGGTGGGGATTCCGCTCCCGTCGCCGCTTTTTGGCAGGGCCAGAAGTTTGTGGTGGGGGCAGTGATTGCCATCCCCACCCCGGGGACACGCTGGGTGCCGGTACCGATCGAAGACAGCAAGGAGGAGGAGGATATGGACACCAGAGTTCTAGTGGCGGCAGCAGATCTGGCGAGTGGTGGAGGGGGAAGAGAAAGCAAAAGACCTATACCCTCCGTCACTCCCCACGCTTTCTTCTTCGCTCACCGCGCCTCCTCAGCCTCTATCGATCCGCGGCGGCGGAATAGGCGCCTCCCACGTCGGCAATCGATTCTGGGTGCTGGCTGGGGAGGATGCTGACGAGCAGGCTGGGAACTCGTCATATGCTTCAGGTGAGTTTCTGTATGAAGGTAAATCTTCCTATTGTTTGCTCAAGGAGATTGAGAGGTGCGGAATTAGCAGAAACAGAAGAGGTAGCAAGACTGAGAAAGTTAGAAAAGCTAATAAAAATGGCGATAACTCGCCTGCAAAAATCAATTGCAAGGATGAGATGAATGATAGTAATAAGTATAAGAAAGATGATTTAGATGGGTGGATAGTCAAAGAGAAAATGCGTATGAATCCCAAAATACCAGATTATTGGTTAGAAATTGGGCATGGGGAGAATATTTTATATATGTCTGACTTGAAGGAAATATGCCCTAGAGGCAATAATAAAGTTATTATTTATTTCCTCATATCATGATAAATGTTTATTATTCATGCTAGAATTGTATTAACCGGAAACATGATACATGTGTGAATACATAGACAAACATATAGTCACTAGTATGCCTCTACTTGACTAGCTCATTAATCAAAGATGGTTATGTTTCCTAACCATAGACATGTGTTGTTATTTGATTAATGGGATCACATCATTAGGAGAATGATGTGATTGACATGACCCATTCCGTTAGCCTAGCACTTGATCGTTTAGTATATTGCTATTGCTTTCTTCATGACTTATGCATGTTCCGGTAACTATGAGATTATGCAACTCCCGTTTACCAGAGGAACACTTTGGGTGCTACCAAACGTCACAACGTAACTGGGTGATTATAAAGGAGTACTACAGGTGTCTCCAAAGGTACATGTTGGGTTGGCGTATTTCGAGATTAGGTTTTGTCACTCCGATTGTCGGAGAGGTATCTCTAGGCCCTCTCGGTAATACACATCACATAAGACTTGCAAGCATTGCAACTAATAAGTTAGTTGCGAGATGATGTATTACGGAACGAGTAAAGAGACTTGCCGGTAACGAGATTGAACTAGGTATTGGATACCGACGATCGAATCTCGGGCAAGTAACATACCGATGACAAAGGGAACAACGATGTCGTTATGCGGTTTGACCGATAAAGATCTTCGTAGAATATGTAGGAACCAATATGGGCATCCAGGTTCCGCTATTGGTTATTGACCGAGAATAGTTCTAGGTCATGTCTACATAGTTCTCGAACCCGTAGGGTCCGCACGCTTAACGTTACGATGACAGTTTTATTATGAGTTTATAAGTTTTGATGTACCGAAGTTTGTTCGGAGTCCCGGATGTGATCATGGACATGACGAGGAGTCTCGAAATGGTCGAGACATAAAGATTGATATATTGGAAGCCTATATTTGGATATCGGAATGGTTCCGGGTGAAATCAGGATTTTACCGGAACACCGGGGGGTTACCGGAACCCTCCCGGGGGATAATGGGCCTTAGTGGGCCATGAGGGAGAAGAGGAGGGCCGGCCAGGGCAGGCCGCGCCCCCCCTCCCTGTTGGGGAACGTAGTAATTTCAAAAAAATTCCTACGCACACGCAAGACCATGGTGGTGGCATAGCAACGAGAGGGGAGAGTGTCCGCCCACGCCCTCGTGAGACCGAAAGCGAAGCGTTATAACAACGCGGTTGATGTAGTCGACGTCTTCACGATCCGACCGATCCAAGCACCGAACGACGGCACCTCCGAGTTACGCACACGCTCAGCTCGATGACGATCCCGGACCGATCCAGCAAAGTGTCGGGATGAGTTCCACAAGACGACGGCGCAGGACGATGATGATGCTCCACCGACGCAGGGCTTCGCCTAAGCTCCGCGATGATATGACTTCTCCGGCGCGCATGGTTTCGCCTAAGCTCATGACGATATGACCAAGTGGAATATGGTGGAAGGGGCACCGCACACGGCTAAGGAACGATTAAGAGATCAACTTGTGTGTTCTAGGGTGCCCCTGCCCGTGATATAAAGGAGCCAAGGGGAGGGGCTGGCGGCCAAGAGGAGGCGCTGCCAGGAGTCCTACTCCCTCCGGGAGTAGGATTCCTCCAATCCTAGTTGGAATAGGATTCATCGGAGGGGAAGAGAGAGAGGGGGCGGCCCACCTTTCCTAGTCCTAGTAGGACTAGGGAAGGGGAGGCCGTGCCACCTAGGGCTGGCCCTTTCTCCTTTCCACCAAGGCCCACTATGGCCCATATAGTTCCCGGGGTTCCGTAACCTCCCTGCATCGATAAATTCTCGATTTCACTCGGAACATTTCGATGTCCAAATGTAGGCTTCCAATATATCAATCTTTATGTCTCGACCATTTCGAGACTCCTCGTCATGTCCGTGATCACATCCGGACTCAACAACCTTCGTACATCAATACTTATAAACTCATAATGAATTGTCATCGAAACGTTAAGCGTGCGGACCCTACGGTTCGAGAACTATGTAGACATGACCTAGAACCATTCTCGTCAATAACCAATAGCTGAACCTGGATGCCCATATTGGTTCCTACATATTCTACGAAGATCTTTATCGGTCAAACCACATAACGATATACGTTGTTCCTTTGTCATCGGTATGTTACTTACCCGAGATTCGATCGTCGGTATTCAATACCTAGTTCAATCTGCTACGTAAGTCTCTTTACTCGCTCCGTAATACATCATCTCACAACTAACTCATTAGTTGCAATGCTTGCAAGGCTTATGTGATGTGTATTACCGAGAAGGCCCAGAGATACCTCTCCGACAATCGGAGTGACAAAACCTAATCTCGATTCATGCCAACTCAACATATACTTTTGGAGACACCTGAGAGTACCTTTATAATCACCCAGTTACGCTAGACGTTTGGTAGCACACAAAGTGTTCCTCCGTAAACGGAGTTGCATAATCTCATAGTTGCAGGAACTTTGTATAAGTCATGAAGAAAGCATAAGCAACATACTAAACGATCAAGTGCTAAGCTAACGAAATGGGTCATGTCAATCACATCATTCTTCTAATGATGTGATCCCATTAATCAAATGACAACACATGTCTATGGTTAGAAACATAACCATCTTCGATCAATGAGCTAGTCTTGTAGAGGCATACTAGTGACTATCTGCTTGTCTATGTATTCACACATGTATTATGTTTCCGTTAATACAATTCTAGCATGAATAATAAACATTTATCATGATATAAGGAAATAAATAATAACTTTATTATTGCCTCTAGGGCATATTTCCTTCAGTCTCCCACTTGCACTAGAGTCAATAATCTAGATTACACAAGAATGATTCTAACACCCATGGAGTCTTGGTGCTGATCATGTTTTGCTCGTGGAAGAGGCTTAGTCAACGGTCTGCAACATTCAGATCCGTATGTATTTTGCAAATCTCTATGTCTCCCACTTGGACTTGGTCCCGAATGGAATTGAAGCGCCTCTTGATATGCTTGGTCCTCTTGTGAAATCTGGATTCCTTTGCCAAGGCAATTGCACATGTATTGTCACAGAAGATCTTCATTGGTCCCGATGCACTAGGTATGACACCTAGATCGGAAATGAACTCTTTCATCCAGACTCCTTCATTTGCTGCTTCCAAGCAGCTATGTACTCCGCTTCACATGTAGATCCCGCCACGACGCTTTGTTTAGAACTGCACCAACCGACAGCTCCACCGCTTAATAAAAATACGATCCGGTTTGCGATTTAGAATCGTCCGGATCAGTGTCAAAGCTTGCATCGACGTAACCATTTACGACTAGCTCTTTGTCACCTCCATATACGAGAAACATATCCTTAGTCCTTTTTCGTATTTCAGGATGTTCTTGACCGCTGTCCGATGATCCACTCTGGATTACTTTGGTACCTTCCAGCTAAGCTTACAGCTAAGCATACGTCAGGTCTGGTACACAGCATTGCATACATGATAGAGCCTATGGCTGAAGCATAGGAACATTTTCATTTTCTCTATCTTCTGCTGTGGTCGGGCATTGAGTCCGACTCAATCTTACACCTTGTAATACAGGTAAAAACCTTTCTTTGCCTGATCCATTTTGAACTTCTTCAAAACTTTATCAAGGTATGTGCTTTGTGAAAGTCCAATTAAGCGCCTTGATCTATCTCTATAGATCTTGATGCCCAATATGTAAGCAGCTTCACCGAGGTCTTTCATTGAAAAACTTTTATTCAAGTATCCTTTATGCTATCCAGAAATTCTATATCATTTCCAATCAACAATATGTCATCCACATATAATATCGAAATGCTACAGAGCTCCCACTCACTTTCTTGTAAATACAAAGCTTCTCCAAAAGTCTCAGATAAAACCATATGCTTTGATCACACTATCAAAGCGCTTATTCCAACTCCGAGAGGCTTGCAGCACCATAAATTGATCGTTGAGCTTGCACACTTTGTTAGCACCCTTTGGATCAACAAAACCTTCTGGTTGCATCATATACAACTCTTCTTCTAGAAATCCATTCAAGAATGCAGTTTTACATCCATTTGCCAAATTTCATAATCATAAAATGCGCAATTGCTAACATGATTCGACAGACTTAAGCATCGCCACGGGTGAGAAAGTCTCATCGTAGTCAACCCCTTGAACTTGTCGAAAACCTTTTGCAACAAGTCGAGCTTTGTAGACAGTTACATTACCATCGGCGTCGTCTTCTTCTTAAAGATCCATTTATTCTCAATAGCTTGCCGATCATCGGGCAAGTCTACCAAAGTCCATACTTTGTTCTCATACATGGATCCCATCTAGATTTCATGGCTTCAAGCCATTTTGTGGAATCTGGGCTCACCATCGCTTCTTCATAGTTCGTAGGTTCACCATGATCTAGTAGCATGACTTCCGAATAGGATTACCGTACCACTCAGTGCGGATTTTATTCTGGTTGATCTCTGAGTTCGGTGACAACTTGATCTGAAGTTTCATGATCATTATCATTATCTTCCTCGCTAATCTGGTGTAGTTGTTACGTAAACTGATTTCTGTGATGAACTACTTTCCAATAAGGGAGTTGGTACTATTACCTCATCAAGTTCCACTTTCCTCCCACTCACTTCTTTCGAGAGAAACTCCTTCTCTAGAAAGGATCCATTCTTAGCAACGAATCTCTTGCCTTCGGATCTGTGATAGAAGGTATACCCAATTGTCTCCTTTGGGTATCCTATGAAGACACATTTTTCCGATTTGGGTTCAAGCTTATCAGGTTGAAGTTTTTCACATAAGCATCGCAACCCCAAACTTTCGAAGCGACAACTTTGGTTTCTTGCTAAACCATAGTTCATAAGGCGTCGTCTCAACGGATTTTGACGGTGTCCTATTTAACGTGAATGCGCCGTCTCAAAGCATAACCCCAAAACGATAGCGGTAAATCGAAATAGACATCATAGATCGCACCATATCTAGTAAAGTACGATTCGACGCTCGACACACCATTACGCTGTGGTGTTCCCGTGGCGTGAGTTGCGTAAACTATTCCGCATTGCTTCAAATGTAGACCAAACTCAGAACTCAAATATTCTCCTCCACGATCAGATCGTAGAAACTTTATTTTCTTGTTACGATGATTTTCAACTTCACTCTGAAATTCTTTGAACTTTTCAAATGTTTCAGATTTATGCTTCATCAAGTAGATATACCCGTATCTCGCTTAAATCATCTGTGAAGGTGAGAAAAACGATATCCGCCACGAGCTTCAACATTCATCGGACCACATACATCTGTATGTATGATTTCCAATAAGTCTGTTGCTCTCTCCATACAACCGGAGAACGGTGTTTTAGTCATCTTGCCCATGAGGCATGGTTCGCAAGTACCAAGTGATTCATAATCAAGTGATTCCAAAAGTCCATCTATATGGAGTTTCTTCATGCGTTTACACCGATATGACCTAAACGGCAAGTGCCACAAATAAGTTGCACTATCATTATCAACTCTGCATCTTTTGGCTTCGACATTATGAATATGTGTATCACTACTGTCGAGATTCAACAAGAATAGACCATTCTTCAAGGGTGCATGACCATAAAAGATATTACTCATATAAATAGAACAACCATTATTCTCTGATTTAAATGAATAACCGTCTCGCATCAAACAAGATCCAGATATAATGTTCATGCTCAACGCCGGCACCAAATAACAATTATTTAGGTCTAAAACTAATCCCAAGGTAGATGTAGAGGTAGCGTGCCGACCGCGATCACATTGACTTTGGAACCATTTCCCACGCAAGATCGTCACCTCGTCCTTTGCGATGCTCGTCTATTCCATAGTCCCTGCTTTGAGTTGCAAATATTAGCAAGTAACCAGTATCAAATACCCAGTGCTACTACGAGCTCTAGTAAGGTACACATCAATAACATGTATATCACATATACCTTTGTTCACCTTGCCATCCTTCTTATCCGCCAAATACTTGGGGCAGTTCCGCTTCCAAAGGTCCGATGCTTGCGGTAAAACACTCAGTTTCAGGCTTAGGTCCAGACTTGGGTTTCTTCTCTTGATCAGCAACTTTCTTGTTGTTCTTTTGAAGTTTCCTTCTTCTTTCCTTTGCCCTTTTCTTGAAACTAGTGGTCTTGTTGACCATCAACACTTGATGCTCTTTCTTGATTTCTACCTCCGTGGCTTTTAGCATTGCTAAGAGCTCAGAATTGTCTTAGTCATCCCTTGCATATTATAGTTCATCACGAAGCTCTTGTAGCTTGGTGGCAGTGATTGGAGAATTTCATCAATGACACTATCATCCGGAAGATTAACTCCCAGCTGAATTAAGTGATTATTATACCTGACATTTTGAGTATGTGCTCACCGATGTAACTATTCTCCTCCATCTTGCAGCTATAGAACTTATTGGAGACTTCATATCTCTCAATCCGGGCATTTGCTTGAAATATTAACTTCAACTCTGGAACATCTCATATGCTCCATGACGCTCAAAACATCGTTGAAGACCCGGTTCTAAGCCGTAAAGCATGGCACACTGAACTATAGAGTAGTCATCAGCTTTGCTCGCCAGACGCTCACAACTTCGGCGTTGCTCTCGCAGCAGACACGGCACCCAGCGGTGCTTCCGGGACGTAATTCTTCGTGCAGCAATGAGGATAATCCTCTCGTTACGGACCCAGTCCGTAATTGCTACCATCATCTTTCAACTTTGCTTTCTCAAGGAACGCATTAAAATTCAACGGAACAACAAGACGAGCCATCTATCTACAGAAACATAGATAAGCAAAATACTATCGGTACTAAGTTCATGATAAATTTAAGTTCAATTAATCATATTAAAAACTCCCACTTAGACAGACACATCTCTAGTCATCTAAGTGATTACGTGATCCAAATCAACTAAACCATGTCCGATCATCACGTGAGATGGAGTAGTTTCAATGGTGAACATCACTATGTTGATCATATCTACTATATGATTCACGCCGACCTTTCGGTCTCCATGTTCCGAGGCCATATCTGCATATGCTAGGCTCGTCAAGTTTAACCTGAGTATTCTGCGTGTGCAAAACTGGCTTGCACCCGTTGTAGATGGACGAGAACTTATCACACCCGATCATCACGTGGTGTCCGGGTACTACTTAACTTTTAGCAACGGTGCATACTCAGGAGAACACTTCTTGATAATTTTAGTGAGAGATCATCTTATAATGCTACCGTCAATCAAAGCAAGATAAGATGCATAAAGGATAAACATCACATGCAATCAATATAAGTGATATGATATGGTCATCATCATCTTGTGCTTGTGATCTCCATCTCAAGCACCGCCATGATCACCATCGCCACCGGCGCGACACCTTGATCTCCATCGTAGCATCGTTGTCGCCTCGCCAACTATTGCTTCTACGACTATCGCTATTGCTTAGTGATAAAGTAAAGCAATTACATGGCTTTTGCATTTCATACAATAAAGCGACAACCATATGGCTCCTGCCGATTGTCGATAACTCGTTACAAAACATGATCATCTCATACAATAAAATATAGCATCACGCCTTGACCACATCACATCACAACATGCCCTGCAAAAACAAGTTAGACGCCCTCTACTTTGTTGTTGCAAGTTTTAAGTGGCTGCTACGGGCTGAGCAAGAACCGTTCTTACCTACGCATCAAAACCACAACGATAGTTTGTCAAGTTGGTGCTGTTTTAACCTTCGCAAGGACCGGGCGAGCCACACTCGGTTCAACTAAAGTGAGAGAGACAGACACCGCCGGTCACCTTTAAGCAACTAGTGCTCGGAGCGGTGAAACCAGTCTCGCGAAGCGTCTGCTGTAATGTCGGTTCGGGCCGCTTCATCTCACAATACCGCTGAACCAAAGTATGACATGCTGGTAAGCAGATGACTTATATCGCCCACAACTCACTTGTGTTCTACTCGTGCATATGACATCAACGCATAAAACCAGGCTCGGATGCCCTGTTGGGGAACGAGTAATTTCAAAAAATTCCTACGCACACGCAAGACCATGGTGATGGCATAGCAACGAGAGGGGAGAGGTCCGCCCACGCACTCGTGAGACCGAAAGCGAAGCGTTATAACAACGCTGTTGATGTAGTCGACGCCTTCACGATCCGACCGATCCAAGCACCGAACGACGGCACCTCCGAAGTTCTGCACACGCTCAGCTCGATGACGATCCCGGACTCCGATCCAGCAAAGTGTCGGGATGAGTTCCACAAGACGACGGCGCAGGACGATGATGATGCTCCACCGACGCAGGGCTTCGCCTAAGCTCCGCGATGATATGACTTCTCCGCGCATGGCTTCGCCTAAGCCCATGACGATATGACGAAGTGGAATATGGTGGAAGGGGCACCGACACGGCTAAGGAACGATCCGTAGATCAACTTGTGTGTTCTAGGGTGCCCCCTGCCCCGTGATATAAAGGAGCCAAGGGGAGGGGCTGGCGGCCAAGAGGAGGGCGCTGAGGAGTCCTACTCCTCCGAGTAGGATTCCCTCCAATCCTAGTTGGAATAGGATTCACCGGAGGGGAAAGAGAGAGAGGGGGCGGCCCACCTTTCCTAGTCCTAGTAGGACTAGGGAAGGGGGGCGCGCAGCCACCTAGGGCTGGCCCTTTCTCATTTCCACCAAGGCCCACTATGGCCCATATAGTTCTCGGGGTTCCGTAACCTCCCTGCATTCGATAAATTCGATTTCACTCGGAACATTTCCGATGTCCAAATGTAGGCTTCCAATATATCAATCTTTATGTCTCGACCATTTCGAGACTCCTCGTCATGTCCGTGATCACATCCGGGACTCCGAAAAACCTTTGGTACATCAATACTTATAAACTCATAATGAACTATCATCGAAACGTTAAGCGTGCGGACCCTACGGGTTCGAGAACTATGTAGACATGACCTAGAACCATTCTCGGTCAATAACCAATAGCGGAACCTGGATGCCCATATTGGTTCCTACATATTCTACGAAGATCTTTATCGGTCAAACCACATAACGATATACGTTGTTCCCTTTGTCATCGGTATGTTACTTACCCGAGATTCGATCGTCGGTATTCAATACCTAGTTCAATCTCGCTATCGGTAAGTCTCTTTACTGCGTTCCGTAATACATCATCTCACAACTAACTCATTAGTTGCAATGCTTGCAAGGCTTATGTGATGTGTATTACCGAGAAGGCCCAGAGATACCTCTCCGACAATCGGAGTGACAAAACCTAATCTCGATTCATGCCAACTCAACATATACTTTTGGAGACACCTGTAGAGTACCTTTATAATCACCCGATTACGCTAGACGCTTGGTAGCACACAAAGTGTTCCTCCGTAAACGGAGTTGCATAATCTCATAGTTGCAGGAACTTTGTATAAGTCATGAAGAAAGCATAAGCAACATACTAAACGATCAAGTGCTAAGCTAACGAAATGGGTCATGTCTATCACATCATTCTTCTAATGATGTGATCCCATTAATCAAATGACAACACATGTCTATGGTTAGGAAACATAACCATCTTCGATCAATGAGCTAGTCTTGTAGAGGCATACTAGTGACTATCTGTTTGTCTATGTATTCACACATGTATTATGTTTCCGGTTAATACAATTCTAGCTTGAATAATAAACATTTATCATTATATAAGGAAATAAATAATAACTTTATTATTGCCTCTAGGGCATATTTCCTTCACTCCCCCCCCTGGTCCGAATAGGACAAGGAGAGGGGGGGCGGCACCCCCCTTCCTTTTTCCCCTCCCCCCTTTCCTTCTCCGACAAGGCAAGAGGGGGGGAGTCCTACTCCCGGTGGGAGTAGGACTCCTCCAGGCGCACCCCTTGGGGGCCGGCCGCACCTCCCCCACCCTCCTTTATATACGGGGGCAGGGGAGCACCCCATGACACACAAGTTGATTTACGGATCGTTCCTTAGCCGTGTGCGGTGCCCCCCTCCACCATATTCCACCTCGGTCATATCGTCATGAGTTTAAGCGAAGCCCCGCGGCGGTAGAGCATCATCATCGCCAAGACGCCGTCAGGTCGACGGAACTCATCCCCGACGCTTTGCTGGATCGGAGCCCGGGATCGCCATCGAGTTGAACGTGTGCTGAACTCGGAGGTGCCGTACGCTCGGTACTTGGATCGGTCGGATCGTGAAGACGACGACTACATCAACCGTGATTGTCATAACGCTTCCGCCACGGTCTCACGAGGGTACGTGGACAATACTCTCCCTATCGCTGCTATGCCACCATGATCTTGCGTGTGCGAGGGAATTTTTTGAAATTACTACGCTCCCCAACAAAGGGTATCGAGCCAGGTTTTATGCGTTGATGTTATATGCACGAGTAGAACACAAGTGAGTTGTGGGCGATACATTCATACCGCTTACCAGCATGTCATACTTTGGTTCGGGCGGTATTGTGAGATGAAGCGCCCGTCCGACATTACGCCAGACGCTTACGCGAGACTGGTTTCACCGCCGCGAGCACTCGTTGCTTAAAGGTGACCGGCGGTGTCTCGCTCTCTCACTTTAGTTGAACTGAGTGTGGCTACGCCCGGTCCTTGCGAAGGTTAAAACAGCACCAACTTGACAAACTATCGCTGTGGTTTTGATGCGAGGTAAGAACGGTTCTTGCTCAGCGCCAGTAGCAGCCACGTAAAACTTGCAACAACAAAGTAGAGGACGCCTAACTTGTTTTTGCAGGGCATGTTGTGATGTGATATGGTCAAGACGTGATGCTATATTTTATTGTATGAGACGATCATGTTTTGTAACCGAAGTTATCGGCAATCGGCAGGAGCCATATGGTTGTCGCTTATTGTATGAAATGCAACGCCATGTAATTGCTTTACTTTATCACTAAGCGGTAGCGATAGTCGAGAAGCAATAGTTGGCGAGACGACAACGATGCTACGATGGAGATCAAGGTGTCGCTACCGGTGACGATGGTGATCACGACGGTGCTTCGGAGATGGAGATCACAAGCACAAGATGATGATGGCCATATCATATCGCTTATATTGATTGCATGTGATGTTTATCCTTTATGCATCTTATCTTGCTTTGATTGACGGTAGCATTTTAAGATGATCTCTCACTAAAATTATCAAGACGTGTTCTCCCCGAGTATGCACCATTGCCAAAGTTCGTCGTGCCTGGACACCACGTGATGATCGGTGTGATAAGCTCTCACGTCCATCTACAACGGGTGCAAGCCAGTTTTGCACACGCAGAATACTCAGTTAAACTTGACGAGCCTAGCATATGCAGATATGGCCTCGAACACGGAGACCGAAGGTCGAGTGTGAATCATATAGTAGATATGATCAACATAGTGATGTTCACCATTGAAAACTACTCCATCTCACGTGATGATCGGTTATGGTTTAGTTGATTTGGATCACGTGATCACTTAGATGACTAGAGAGATGTCTGTCTAAGTGGGAGTTCTTGAGTAATATGATTAAATTGAACTTAAATTTATCATGAACTTAGTACCTGATAGTATTTTGATTATCTATGTTTGTAGATAGATGGCTCGTGCTGTTGTTCCGTTGAATTTTAATGCGTTCCTTGAGAAAGCAAAGTTGAAAGATGATGGTAGCAATTACACGGACTGGGTCCGTAACTTGAGGATTATCCTCATTGCTGCATGTAAGAATTATGTCCCGAAGCACCGCTGGGTGCCGTGCCTCGCTGAGGAGCAACGCCGAAGTTGTGAACGTCCCGCGAGCAAAGTGATGACTACTCTATAGTTCAGTGTGCCATGCTTTACGGCTTAGAACCGGGTCTTCAACGACGTTTTGAACGTCATGGAGCATATGAGATGTTCCAAGAGTTGAAGTTAATATTTCAAGCAAATGCCCGGATTGAGAGATATGAAGTCTCCAATAAGTTCTATAGCTGCAAGATGGAGGAGAATAGTTCGCGGTGAGCATATACTCAAAATGTCCGGGTATAATAATCACTTGATTCAACTGGGAGTTAATCTTCCAATGATAGTGTCATTGATGTAATTCTCCAATCATCGCCACCAAGCTACAAGAGCTTCGTGATGAACTATAACATGCAAGGGATGAACAAAACAATTCCCGAGCTCTTCGCAATGCTAAAAGCTGCGGAGGTAGAAATCAAGAAAGAGCATCAAGTGTTGATGGTCAACAAGACCACTAGTTTCAAGAAAAAGGGCAAAGGGAAGAAGAAGGAACTTCAAAAGAACAGCAAGCAAGTTGTTGCTCAAGAGAAGAAACCCAAGTCTAGACCTAAGCCTGAAACTGAGTGTTTCTACTGCAAGCAAACTGGTCACTGGAAGAGGAACTGCCCCAAGTATTTGGTGGATAAGAAGGATGTCAAGGTGAACAAAGGTATATGTGATATACATGTTATTGATGTGTACCTTACTAGAGCTCGTAGTAGCACCGGGTATTTGATATTGGTTCATTGCTAATATTTGCAACTCAAAACAGGACTACGGAATAAGCGAGCAACGGCCAGGACGAGGTGACGATGCGCGTTGAACGGTTCCAAAGTCGATGTGATCGCGGTCGGCACGCTACCTCTACATCTACCTTCGGGATTAGTTTTAGACCTAAATAATTGTTATTTGGTGCCAGCGCTGAGCATGAACATTATATCTGGATCTTGTTTGATGCGAGACGGTTATTCATTTAAATCAGAGAATAATGGTTGTTCTATTTATATGAGTAATATCTTTTATGGTCATGCACCCTTGAAGAGTGGTCTATTTTATTAAATCTCGATAGTAGTGATACACATATTCATAATGTCGAAGCCAAAAGATGCAGAGTTAATAATGATAGTGCAACTTATTTGTGGTAATCGCCGCTTAGGTCATATCGGTGTAAAGCGCATGAAGAAACTCCATCGATGGACTTTTGGAACCACTTGATTAAGAATCACTTGGTACTTGCGAACCGTGCCTCATAGGCAATATGACTAAAACACCGTTCTCCGGTTCTATGGAGAGAGCAACAGATTTGTTGGAAATCATACATACAGATGTATGTGGTGTGATGAATGTTGAAGCTCGTGGCGGATATCGTTATTTTCTCACCTTCACAGATGATTTAAGCAGATATGGGTATATCTTCTTAATGAAGCATAAATCTGAAACATTTGAAAAGTTCAAAGAATTTCAGAGTGAAGTAGAAAATCATCGTAACAAGAAAATAAAATTTCTACGATCTGATCGTGGAGGAGAATATTTGAGTTACGAGTTTGGTCTACATTTAAAACAATGCGGAATAGTTTCGCAACTAATGCCACCTGGAACACCACAGCATAATGGTGTGTCCGAACGTCGTAATCGTACTTTACTAGATATGGTGCGGTCTATGATGTCTCTTACCGATTTACCGCTATCGTTTTGGGGTTATGCTTTAGAGACGGCCGCATTCACGTTAAATAGGGCACCATCAAAATCCGTTGAGATGACTCCTTATGAACTACGGTTTGGCAAGAAACCAAAGTTGTCGTTTCTGAAAAGTTTGGGGCTGCGATGCTTATGTGAAAAAACTTCAACCTGATAAGCTTGAACCCAAATCGGAAAAATGTGTCTTCATAGGATACCCAAAGGAGACAGTTGGGTACACCTTCTATCACAGATCCGAAGGCAAGACATTCGTTGCTAAGAATGGATCCTTTCTAGAGAAGGAGTTTCTCTTGAAGGAAGTGAGTGGGAGGAAAGTAAAACTTGATGAGGTAATTGTACCTTCTCCCTTATTGGAAAGTAGTTCATCACAGAAATCAGTTCCAGTGATTCCTACACCAATTAGTGAGGAAGCTAATGATGATGATCATGAAGCTTCAGATCAAGTTACTACCGAACCTCGTAGGTCTTCCAAAATAAGATCCGCACCAAAGTGGTACAGTAATCCTGTTCTAGAAGTCATGTTACTAGACCATGATGAACCTACGAACTATGAGGAAGCGATGATGAGCCCAGATTCCGCAAAATGGCTTGACGCCATAAAATCTGAGATATGATCCATGTATGAGAACAAAGTATGGACTTTGGTTGACTTGTCCGATGATCGGCAAGCCATTGAGAATAAATGGATCTTTAAGAAGAAGACTGACGCTGATGGTAATGTAACTGTCTATAAAGCTCGACTTGTTGCGAAAGGTTTTCGACAAGTTCAAGGGTTGACTACGATGAGACTTTCTCACCCGAAGCGATGCTTAAGTCTGTCCGAATCATGTTAGCAATTGCTGCATTTTATGATTATGAAATTGGCAAATGGATGTCAAAACTGCATTCTTGAATGGATTTCTAGAAGAAGAGTTGTATATGATGCAACCAGAAGGTTTTGTTGATCCAAAAGGTGCTAACAAAGTGTGCAAGCTCCAGCGATCAATTTATGGTCAGTGCAAGCCTCTCGGAGTTGGAATAAACGCTTTGATAGTGTGATCAAAGCATATGGTTTTATACAGACTTTTGGAGAAGCCTTGTATTTACAAGAAAGTGAGTGGGAGCTCAGAGCATTTTCGATATTATATGTGGACGATATATTATTAATTGGAAATGATATAAAATTTCTGGATAGCATAAAAGGATACTTGAATAAAAGTTTTTCAATGAAAGACCTCGGTGAAGCTGCTTACATATTGGGCATCAAGATCTCTAGAGATAGATCAAGACGCTTAATTGGACTTTCACAAAGCACATTCCTTGATAAAGTTTTGAAAAAGTTCAAAATGGATCAGGCAAACAAAGGATTTTTACCTGTGTTACAAGGTGTGAAATTGAGTCGACTCAATGCCCCACCACAGCAGAAGATAGAGAGAAAATGAAAGATGTTCCTATGCTTCAGCCATAGGCTCTATCATGTATGCAATGCTGTGTACCAGACCTGACGACGCTTAGCAATAAGCTTGGCAGGAAGGTACCAAAGTAATCCAGAGTGGATCATCGGACAGCGGTCAAGAACATCCCGAAATACCGAAAAGGACTAAGGATATGTTTCTCGATATGGAGGTGACAAAGAGCTAGTCGTAAATGGTTACGCCGATGTAAGCTTTGACACCGATCCGGACGATTCTAAATCGCAAACCGGATACGTGTTTTTATTAAACGGTGGAGCTGTCGGTTGGTGCAGTTCTAAACAAAGCGCCGTGGCGGGATCTACATGTGAAGCGGAGTACATAGCTGCTTCGAAGCAGCAAATGAAGGAGTCTGGATGAAAGAGTTCATTTCGATCTAGGTGTCATACCGGTGCATCGGGACCAATGAAGATCTTATGTGACAATACTGGTGCAATTGCCTTGGCAAAGGAATCCAGATTTCACAAGAGGACCAAGCATATCAAGAGACGCTTCAATTCCATCCGGGACCAACTCCAGGTGGGAGACATAGAGATTTGCAAGATACATACGGATCTGAATGTTGCACACCCGTTGACTAAGCCTCTTCCACGAGAAAAACATGATCAGCACCAAGACTCCATGGGTGTTAGAATCATTCTTGTGTAATCTAGATTATTGACTCTAGTGCAAGTGGGAGATCAAGGAAATATGCCCTAGAGGCAATAATAAATTTATTATTTATTTCCTCATATCATGATAAATGTTTATTATTCATGCTAGAATTGTATTAACCGGAAACATGATACATGTGTGAATACATAGACAAACATATAGTCACTAGTATGCCTCTACTTGACTAGCTCATTAATCAAAGATGGTTATGTTTCCTAACCATAGACATGTGTTGTTATTTGATTAATGGGATCACATCATTAGGAGAATGATGTGATTGACATGACCCATTCCGTTAGCCTAGCACTTGATCGCTTAGTATATTGCTATTGCTTTCTTCATGACTTATGCATGTTCCGTAACTATGAGATTATGCAACTCCTGTTTACCGGAGGAACACTTTGGTGCTACCAAACGTCACAACGTAATCGGGTGATTATAAAGGAGTACTACAGGTGTCTCCAAAGGTACATGTTGGGTTGGCGTATTTGAGATTAGGTTTTGTCACTCCGATTGTCGGAGAAGTATCTCGGCCCTCTCGGTAATACACATCACATAAGCCTTGCAAGCATTGCAACTAATAAGTTAGTTGCGAGATGATGTATTACGGAACGAGTAAAGAGATTTGCCGGTAACGAGATTGAACTAGGTATTGATACCGACGATCGAATCTCGGGCAAGTAACATACCGATGACAAAGGAACAACGATGTCGTTATGCGGTTTGAACGATAAAGATCTTCAGAGAATATGTAGGAACCAATATGGGCATCCAGGTTCCGCTATTGGTTATTGACCGAGAATAGTTCTAGGTCATGTCTACATAGTTCTCGAACCCGTAGGGTCCGCACGCTTAACGCTACGATGACGAGTTTTATTATGAGTTTATAAGTTTTGATGTACCGAAGTTTGTTCGAGTCCCGGATGTGATCAAGGACATGACGAGGAGTCTCGAAATGGTCGAGACATAAAGATTGATATATTGGAAGCCTATATTTGGATATCGGAATGGTTCCGGGTGAAATCGGGATTTTATCGGAACACCGGGGGGTTACCGGAACCCTCCCGGGAGATAATGGGCCTTAGTGGGCCATGAGGGAGAAGAGGAGGGCCAGCCAGGGCAGGCCGCGCGCCCCCTCCCCCCTAGTCCGAATAGGACAAGGAGAGGGGGGGCGGCGCCCCCCTTCCTGTTGGGGAACGTTGCAGAAAATTAAAATTTTTCCTACGGTTTCACCAAGATCCATCTATGAGTTCATCTAAGCAACGAGTCATGGGAGATGCATCTACATACCACTTTGTAGATCGCGAGCGGAAGCGTTCAAAAGAACGGGGTTGAGGTAGTTGTACACGTCATGATCCAATCACCGGAGATCCTAGCGCCGAACGGACGGCACCTCCGCGTTCAACACACGTGACGGTCGGTGTGGACGTCTCCTCCTTCTTGATCCAGCAAGGGGAAGGAGAGGTTGATGAAGATCCAGCAGCACGACGGGCGTGGTGGTGGATGCAGCAGGATCCGCAGGCTTCGCCAAGCGTCTGCGGGAGGAGGAGGTGTAGCAAGGGGAAGGAGGTGCCAAGATGCGGGTCTTGCTGCCCTTCCTCCCCTCCACTATATATAGGGGCTAGGGGGGCGCATGCCCCCTTGGAGATCCCATCTAGATGGGGGGGGGGGCGGCGGCCCCCGGGGCAACGGCCCCCTTAGGGTTTCCAACCAGGGGGCGCATGCCCCCTCGGGGGGCAACGGCCCCCTAGGGTTTCCAACCAGGGGGGCGCATGCCCCCTCGGGGGGCAACGGTCCCCTAGGGTTTCCAACCCTAGGCGCCTTGGGCCCTTGGGTGGGGCGCACCAGCCCACCAGGGGCTGGTTCCCACGCCACTTCAGCCCATGGGGCCCTCCGGGATAGGTGGCCCCACCGGTGGACCCAGGACCCTTCCGTGGTCCCAGACAATACCGTGACCCCAAAACTTTCCCGGTGGCCGAAACTGGACTTCCTATATATAAATCTTTACCTCCGGACCATTCCGGAACTCCTCGTGACGTCCGGGATCTCATCCGGGACTCCGAACAACTTTCGGGTTACTGCATACTAATATCTCTACAACCCTAGCGCCACCGAACCTTATGTGTAGACCCTACGGGTTCGGAGATATGCGAACATGACCGAGATGCCTCTCCGGTCAATAACCAACAGCGGATCTGGATACCCATGTTGGCTCCCACATACTCCTCGATGATCTCATCGGATGAACCACGATGTCGAGGATTCAATCAAACCCCGTATACAATTCCCTTTGTCAATCGGTACGTTACTTGCCCGAGACTCGATCGTCGGTATCCCAATACCTTGTTCAGTCTTGTTACCGGCAAGTCACTTTACTCGTACCGTAATGCATGATCCCGTGACTAACCACTTAGTCACTTTGAGCTCATTATGATGATGCATTACCGAGTGGGCCCAGAGATACCTCTCCGTCATACGGAGTGACAAATCCCAGTCTCGATCCGTGTCAACCCAACAGACACTTTCGGAGATACCTGTAGTGCACCTTTATAGTCACCCAGTTACGTTGTGACGTTTGGTACACCCAAAGCACTCTTACGGTATCCGGGAGTTACACGATCTCATGGTCTAAGGAAGAGATACTTGACATTGGAAAAGCTCTAGCAAAACGAACTACACGATCTTGTGCTATGCTTAGGATTGGGTCTTGTCCATCACATCATTCTCCTAATGATGTGATCCCGTTGTCAATGACATCCAATGTCCATAGTCAGGAAACCATGACTATCTGTTGACCAACGAGCTAGTCAACTAGAGGCTCACTAGGGACATGTTATGGTCTATGTATTCACACGTGTATCACGATTTCCGGATAATACAGTTATAGCATGAATAAAAGACAATCATCATGAACAAAGAAATATAATAATAACACTTTTATTATTGCCTCTAGGGCATATTTCCAACAGTCTCCCACTTGCACTAGAGTCAATAATCTAGTTACATTGTGATGAATCGAACACCCATAGAGTTCGGTGTTGATCATGTTTTGCTCATGAGAGAGGTTTAGTCAACGGATCTGCGACATTCAGATCCGTATGTACTTTGCAAATTTCTATGTCTCCATCCTGAACGTTTTCACGGATGGAGTTGAAGCGACGCTTGATGTACCTGGTCTTCTTGTGAAACCTGGGCTCCTTGGCAAGTGCAATAGCTCCGGTGTTGTCACAGAAGAGTTTGATCGGCCCGACGCATTGGGTATGACTCCTAGGTCGGTGATGAACTCCTTCACCCAAATTGCTTCATGCGCTGCCTCCGAGGCTGCCATGTACTCCGCTTCACATGTAGATCCCGCCACGACGCTCGCTTGCAGCTGCACCAGCTCTTCGCTCCACCATTCAACATATACACGTATCCGGTTTGTGACTTAGAGTCATTCAGATCTGTGTCGAAGCTAAGCGCCGACGTAACCCGTTCTGACGAGCTCTTCGTCACCTCCATAAACGAGAAACATGTCCTTTGTCCTTTTCGGTACTTCAGGATATTCTTGACCGCTGTCCGGTGTTCCTTGCGGGATTACTTTGGTACCTTCCTACCAAACTTACGGCAAGGTTTACATCAGGTCCGTACACAGCATGGCATACATAATAGATCCTATGGCTGAGGCATAGGGATGACACTCATCTCTTCTTTATCTTTTGTCGTGGTCGGGCATTGAGCTGAGCTCAATCTCACACCTTGCAATACAGGCAAGAACCCTTCTTGGACTGATCCATTTTGAACTTCTTCAAAATCTTATCAAGGTATGTGCTTTGTGAAAGACCTATGAGGCGCCTCGATCTATCTCTATAGATCTTGATGCCTAATATATAAGCAGCTTCTCCAAGGTCCTTCATTGAAAAACACTTATTCAAGTAGGCCTTAATGCTGTCCAAGAATTCTATATCATTTCCCATCAGAAGTATGTCATCTACATATAATATGAGAAATGCTACAGAGCTCCCACTCACTTTCTTGTAAACGCAGCTTCTCCATAAGTCTCAGATAAACCCAAACGCTTTGATCATCTCATCAAAGCGAATGTTCCAACTCCGAGATGCTTGCACCAGCCCATAAATGGATCGTTGGAGCTTGCATACTTTGTTAGCGTTCTTAGGATCGACAAAACCCTCCGGCTGCATCATATACAGCTCTTCCTTAAGATATCCGTTAAGGAACGCTGTTTTGACGTCCATCTGCCATATCTCATAATCATAGTATGCGGCAATTGCTAACATGATTCGGACGGACTTAAGCTTCGCCACGGAGAGAAAGTCTCATCGTAGTCAATCCCTTGAACTTGCCGATAACCCTTAGCGACAAGTCGAGCTTTATAGATGGTGACATTACCATCCGCGTCCGCCTTCCTCTTAAAGATCCATTTGTTTTCTATCGTCGCCGATCATCGGGCAAGTCACCAAAGTCCACACTTTGTTTTCATACATGGATTCTATCTCGGACTTCATGGCTTCTAGCCATTTGTTGGAATCTGGGCCCGCCATCGCTTCTTCATAGTTCAAGGTTCATTGTTTTCTAACAACATGATTTCCAAGACAGGGTTGCCGCACCACACTGCAGTGCGGAACGTGTCCTAGTGGACCCTCTGAAGTTCAGAGCAACTTGATCCAAGTACCTTGATCATCATCATGAATTTCCTCTTCGTTGGTGTAGGCATCACAGAACATTTTCCGAGCTGCACTACTATCCTGTTCAAGAGGTAGTACTTCATCGAAGTTCTACTTTCCTCCCACTTACTTCTTTCGAGAGAAACTCTTTTTCCGAAAGGATCCGTTCTTGGCAACAAAGATCTTGCCCTCGGATCTTAAGTAGAAGGTATACCCTACGGTTTCCTTAGGGTATCCTATGAAGACGATTTTCCGACTTGGGTTCGAGCTTTTCAGGTTGAAGTTTCTTGACATAAGCATCGCATCCCCAAACTTTTAGAAACGACAGCTTAGGTTTCTTCCCAAACCATAATTCATACGGTGTCGCCTCAACGGACTTAGACGGTGCCCTATTTAAAGTGAATGTAGCTGTCTCTAGAGCGATCCCCAAAATGATAGCGGTAAATCAGTAAGAGACATCATAGACCGCACCATATCCAATAGAGTGCGACACGACGCTCGACACACCATTACGCTGAGGTGTTCCAGCGGCGTTAGTTGTGAAACGATTCCACATTTTCTTAAGTGTGTACCAAATTCGTGACTTAAATATTCTCCTCCACGATCCGATCGAAGAATTTTATCTTTCGGTCACGTTGATTCTCTACTTCATTCTGAAATTCCTTGAACTTTTCAAAGGTCTCAGACTTGTGTTTCATCAAGTAGACATACCCATATCTACTCAAGTCATCGTGAGAGTGAGAACATAACGATATCCTCCATGAGCCTCAACGCTCATTGGACCGCACACATCGGTATGTATGATTTCCAACAAGTTGGTTGCTCGCCCATTGTTCCAGAGAATGGAGTCTTGGTCATCTTGCCCATGAGGCATGGTTCGCATGTGTCAAATGATTCATAATCAAGAGACTCCAAAAGTCCATCAGCATGGAGCTTCTTCATGCGCTTGACACCAATGTGACCAAGGCGGCAAGTGCCACAAGTATGTGGGACTATCGTTATCAACTTTACATCTTTTGGTATTCACGCTATGAACATGTGTAATACTACGCCGAGATTCATTAAGAATAAACCATTGACCATCGGAGCATGACCATAAAACATATCTCTCATATAAATAGAACAACCATTATTCTCGGATTTAAATGAGTAGCCATCTCGCATTAAACGAGATCCAAATACAATATTCATGCTCAAACTTGGCACCAAATAACAATTATTAAGGTTTATAACTAATCCCGTGGGTAAATGAAGAGGTAGCGTGCGAGGGCGATCACATCGACTGAACCATTCCCGACGCAAGATCGTCACCTCGCCCTTCGCCGATCTCCGCTTATTCAGCAGCTCCTGCTGTGAGTTACAAATATGAGCAACGGCACCGTATCAAATACCCAGGAGTTACTACGAGTCTTGGTAAGGTACACATCAATTACATGTATATCAAATATACCTTTGGTGTTGCCGGCCTTCTTGTCCGCTAAGTATTTGGGGCAGTTCCGCTTCAAAGGACCCTTCCCTTGCAATAAAAGCACTCGGTCTCGTGCTTGGGTCCATTCTTTGACTTCTTCCCGCAACTTGCTTGCGGGCGCGGCAACCTCCTTGCCGTCCTTCTTGAAGTTCTTCTTGCCCTTGCCCTTCTTAAACTTAGTGGTCTTATTGACCATCAACACTTGATGTTCTTTCTTGATTTCAACCTCGCTGACTTCAGCATAGAGAATACTTCAGGAATGGTCTTTACCATCCCCTGCATATTGTAGTTCATCACAAAGCTCTTGTAGCTTGGTGGAAGCGATCGAGGATTCTGTCAATGACCGCCTCATCGGGAGGTTAATATTCAGCTGGGTCATACGGTTGTGCAACCTGCACATCTTGAGAATGTGCTCACTTGTGTAACTATTTTCCTCCATCTTACAACTGTAGAACTTGTCGGAGATGTCATATCTCTCGACCGGCGTGAGCTTGGAAAACAAGTTTCAGCTCCTCGAACATCTCATATGCTCCGTGATGCTCAAAACGCTTTTGGAGCCCGGTTCTAAGTTGTAAAGCATGCCGCATCGAACGAGGGAGTAATCATCAGCACTAGACTGCCAAGCATTCATAATGTCTTGGTTCTCGGGACGGAGCGTCACCTAGCGGTCCTTCTAGGACATATTGTTTCTGGCAGCTATGAGGATGATCTCAAGTTCCGGACCCAGTCCGTATAGTTGCTGCCGCCATCTTTCAGCTTGGTTTTCTAGGAACGCGTTGAAGTTCAAGTTGACATGAGCGTTGGCCATTTGATCTACAAGACATATCATTCAAAAGTTTTAGACTAAGTTCATGATAATTAAGTTCATCTAATCAAATTATTACAATGAACTCCCACCAGATTAGACATCCCTCTAGTCATCTAAGTGATACACGATCCGAGTCGACTAGGTCGTGTCCGATCATCACGTGAGACGGACTAGTCATCGCCGGTGAACATTCTCATGTTGATCGTATCTTCTATACGACTCGTGTTCGACCTTTCGGTCTCCGTGTTCCGAGGCCATGTCTGTACATGCTAGGCTCGTCAAGTTAACCCTAAGTGTTTTGCGTGTGTAAATCTGTCTTACACCGTTGTATGTGAACGTAAGAATCCATCACACCCGATCATCACGTGGTGCTTAGAAGCGATTTAACTTTAGCAACGGTGCACAGTTAGGGAGAACACTTCTTGAAATTGTTGTAAGGATCATCTTATTTACTACCGTCGTTCTAAGTAAACAAGATGTATAAACATAATAAACATCACATGCAATTATATAGTAGTGACATGATATGGCCAATATCATAAAACTCCATTGATCTCCATCTTCGGGCTCCATGATCATCTTGTCACCGCATGACACCATGATCTCCATCATCATGATCTCCATCATTGTGCCTCCATGAAGTTGTCACGCCAACGACTACTTCTACTTCTATGGCTAACGCGTTTAGCAATAAAGTAAAGTAAATTACATGGCGCTCTTCAATGACACGCAGGTCATACAAAAATAAAGACAACTCCTATGGCTCCTGCCGTTGTCATACTCATCGACATGCAAGTCGTGATTCCTATTACAAGAACATGATCTCATACATCACAATATGTCATTCATCATTCATCACAACTTGGCCATATCACATCACATGTCAATTGCTGCAAAAACAAGTTAGACGTCCTCTAATTGTTGTTGCATCTTTTACGTGGCTGCAATTGGGTTCTAGCAAGAACGTTTTCTTACCTACGAATAACCACAACGTGATCTTGTCAACTTCTATTTACCCTTCATAAGGACCCTTTTCATCGAATCCGCTCCAACTAAAGTAGGAGAGCAGACACCCACCAGCCACCTTATGCAACTAGTGCATGTTAGTCGGTGGAACCGGTCTCACGTAAGCGCACGTGTAAGGTTGGTCCGGCCGCTTCATCCCACAATACCGTGGAAGCAAGATAAGACTAGTAACGGCAAGTAAATTGACAAGATCCGCGCCCACAACTAAATTGTGTTCTACTCGTGCAAAGAGAACTACGATAGACCTAGCTCATGATGCCACTGTTGGGGAACGTTGCAGAAAATTAAAAATTTCCTACGGTTTCACAAAGATCCATCTATGAGTTCATCTAAGCAACGAGTCATGGGAGATGCATCTACATACCACTTTGTAGATCGCGGCGGAAGCGCTCAAAAGAACGGGGTTGAGGTAGTTGTACACGCCGTGATCCAATCACCGGAGATCCTAGCACCGAACGGACGGCACCTCCGCGCTCAACACACGTGACGGTCGGTGGACGTCTCCTCCTTCTTGATCCAGCAAGGGGAAGGAGAGGTTGATGAAGATCCAGCAGCACGACGGCGTGGTGGTGGATGCAGCAGGATCCGCAGGGCTTCGCCAAGCGTCTGCGGGAGGAGGAGGTGTAGCAAGGGGAAGGAGGTGCCAAGATGCGGGTCTTGCTGCCCTTCCTCCCTCCACTATATATAGGGGCTAGGCGCATGCCCCTGGAGATCCCATCTAGATGGGGGGGCGGCCCCGGGCAACGGCCCCTTAGAGTTTCCAACCAGGGGCGCATGCCCCTCTGGGGCAACGGCCCCTAGGGTTTCCAACTGGGCGCATGCCCCTGGGCAACGGTCCACTAGGGTTTCCAACCCTAGGCGCCTTAGGCCCTTGGGTGGGGCGCACCAGTCCACCAGGGGCTGGTTCCCACGCCACTTCAGCCCATGGGGCCCTCCGGGATAGGTGGCCCCACCGGTGGACCCAGGACCCTTCCGGTGGTCCCAGACAATACCGTGACCCCAAAACTTTCCGGTGGTCAAACTGGACTTCCTATATATAAATCTTTACCTCCGGACCATTCCGAACTCCTCGTGACGTCCGGGATCTCATCCGGACTCAACAACTTTCGGTTACTGCATACTAATATCTCTACAACCCTAGCGCCACCGAACCTTAAGTGTGTAGACCCTACGGGTTCGGAGATATGCGAACATGACCGAGATGCCTCTCGGTCAATAACCAACAGCGGATCTGGATACCCATGTTGGCTCCTACATACTCCTCGATGATCTCATCGGATGAACCACGATGTCGAGGATTCAATCAAACCCCGTATACAATTCCCTTTGTCAATCGGTGCGTTACTTGCCCGAGACTCGATCGTCGGTATCCCAATACCTTGTTCAGTCTCGTTATCGCAAGTCACTTTACTCGCATCGTAATGCATGATCCCGTGACTAACCACTTAGTCACTTTGAGCTCATTATGATGATGCATTACCGAGTGGGCCCAGAGATACCTCTCCGTCATACGGAGTGACAAATCCAGCCTCGATCCGTGTCAACGCAATGACACTTTCGAGATACCGTAGTGCACCTTTATAGTCACCCGTTATGTTGTGACGCTTGGTACACCCAAAGCACTCTTACGGTATCCGGGAGTTACACGATCTCATGGTCTAAGGAAGAGATACTTGACATTGGAAAAGCTCTAGCAAAACGAACTACACGATCTTGTGCTATGCTTAGGATTGGGTCTTGTCCATCACATCATTCTCCTAATGATGTGATCCCGTTGTCAATGACATCCAATGTCCATAGTCAGGAAACCATGACTATCTGTTGACCAACGAGCTAGTCAACTAGAGGCTCACTAGGGACATGTTATGGTCTATGTATTCACACGTGTATCACGATTTCCGAATAATACAGTTATAGCATGAATAAAAGACAATCATCATAAACAAAGAAATATAATAATAACACTTTTATTATTGCCTCTAGGGCATATTTCCAACACTTCCTTTTTCCCCTCCCCCCTTTCCTTCTCCAACAAGGCAAGAGGGGGGGAGTCCTACTCCCGGTGGGAGTAAGACTCCTCCAGGCGCATCCCTTGGGGGCCGGCCGCACCTCCCCCTCCCTCCTTTATATACGGGGGCAGGGGAGCACCCCATGACACACAAGTTGATCTACGGATCATTCCTTAGCCGTGTGTGGTGCCCCCTCCACCATATTCCACCTCGGTCATATCGTTGCGGAGTTTAGGCGAAGCCCTGCGCCGGTAGAGCATCATCATCGTCACCACGCCGTCAGGTCGACGGAACTCATCCCCGACGCTTTGCTGGATCGGAGCCCGGGATCGCCATCGAGCTGAACGTGTGCTGAACTCGGAGGTGCCGTGACGTTCGGTACTTGGATCGGTCGGATCGTGAAGACGCACGACTACATCAACAGCGTTGTCATAACGCTTCGCCACGGTCTCACGAGGGTACGTGGACAATACTCTCCCCTCTCGTTGCTATGCCATCACCATGATCTTGCGTGTGCGTAGGAAATTTTTTGCAATTACTACGTTCCCCAACATGACTGTGTGGTGGAAGACTACACTGACAGACGAGGAAATAATATCTCTGAAAATCATATTCTAGAAGAATGGGCTGAAGAACTGGTTGGTTGGGCAGGCTTAAGGCCCAGCCCAAAGGGAGAAGATGATCCTGGGGGAGGGGGAGGGCTCACGGGGCCCCTGTACTTATATAAACCACACACCCACCTTCTCTTTAGGGTTCAGTGACTACAAAGAAGAAGAGCCATCACTACTGGAATATGGCGTTTTGCCGTCTGCCTCCTCTTTGCCGTCCACCAGCTGACGGCAAAGAGGCTCTTTGCCGTCCACCAACTGACGGCAAAGAGGCTATTTGCCGTCAGCTTCCACAAAGAGGACGGTAAAGAATGGCTGATGGCAAAAAGGATATTTGCTGTCAGCCAGCTGACGGCAAAGAGTTAGAAGGCAGACGGCAAAGAGCCAGGTGGGCCCCACAGGGCACGGCGTGGCTAGGTCAGCCTATTTGCCGCCAGCCTAATCTTTGTCGTCTGCCTGCTGGACCTTTGTCGTCCGCTGGCTGACGGCAAAGAAAGGGCCCAGCTAACGGCTGTCTCCCCCTTCTGCTATGCGCGCCCTTTGCCGTCCCCTAGCGAACGGCAAAGAACGTGCCCCCACTAATTAGTAACGGCCGCCCCGTCTCTGTCTCTCCGACCCCACCCCACTGCTCTCTCCCCTCTCTCTCACCCCTCACTCCACCCCGCCCCTCACTCACCCAGCGCCAGACTTGCCATTGCCGAGCACCGCCTGCCGCCCGGACGCCGCCGCCGCCCACCCCGCCCAGACCACCACCGCCGGATGATGCCGCCGCCCACCCCGCCGCAAGCACCACCTCGCCACCCGGAGCCATGCGGCCCTGTCAGCAACCATCGCCCGGCGCACCCTCCGCCGCCCACCCCTGCAGCACCACCCCACCGCCCGAGCCCTCATGCCCTGCCGCCACCACCGCTGGCGCCCTCCCTGCCAGCGCCACCCGCCGCCCGAATCTGCGGCCCTGCTGCCACCGCCTGCACCCCTCCACCTGCCAGCGCCCCTCCGGGCGAAGCAACCCCACCGCCGCCGGCGCCTGGCCCTGCTGGCCTGCTGCAGCCTCCCACCCGCCGCAGTGAGCCCGACCGCACCCTTCTTCTCCTTTTTTTTCTGTTTTTTCTGTTTTTTAAGTTTAGATTACTTTTAGATTTGTTTTAGATTTAGTTTAGTTTAGATTACTTTTAGTTTGGTTTTATATTTAGTTTAGTTTAGATTACTTTTAGTTTGGTCTTAGGTTTAGTTTAGTTTTAGGTTTATGTTTAGTCATGAAAAAAACTAAGAATAATTAGAAGAAGAGGCGGAGAAGAAGAATAGCTAGGTTTAGGTGTAGTTTTTCTTGTTTTGTTTTGGGTTAATTAGTGCTAGGTTTAAGAAGAGGAAAAATGAGGAGGAGAAGAAGAAGACGAGGAGGAGGAGGAGAAGAAAGAAGAAGAAGAAGAAGAAGACGAAGAAGAAGAAGAAGAAAGAGGAGAGGAGGTGGAGGAGAAGAAGAAAGCTAGAGGAGAGGAGGAGAAGAAGAAGACCACCGACACCCCGACCCCGACCACCGACACCCCGACACCTAACACCCCGACCACCGACACCCCGACCACCGACACCTCGACCCCGACCCCCCCCCCCCCCCACCCCAATCCCGACCCCCGACACCCTGACACCACACCCCACCCACACCCGACCCCGACACCCTGACACCCCGACCCGACACGACACCCGACACGACACCTCACCCCGACACCTGACACCACACCCGACCTCGACCCGACACCTGACGCCTGACCCGACACCTCGACACCCCGACCCGACACGACACCCTGCACGACACCCCGACCCGACACCTCGACACCCGACACGACACCCTGCACGACACCTCGACCCGACACCCGACACCTGACACCACACCCGACACCGACCCCGACCCGACCACCGACACCCCGACACCCGACCACCGACACCCGACACCACACCCACCCTTACCCCGACCCCCACACCTGGCACCACACCCACCCACACCCACCCGACCCCGACACCCGACACCCCGACCCGACACGACACCCTGCACGACACCCTGCCCCGACACCCCGACACTGGACACCACACCCTGCCCCGACACGACACCCGACACCCGACCCGACCACCGACACCCGACCCGACCCGACACCCGACAATCGACACCCTGACCCCCCACCCGACCCGACACCCCGACACCCCGACAATCGACACCCGACCCCCCCCACCCCGACACCTCGACACCACACCCGACACTCGATACCACACCTCGACGATCGGTGTCAAAATTAGCGGATCTCGGGTAGGGGTCCTGATCTGTGCGTCTAGGCTGATGGTAACAGGAAACAAGGGACACAATGTTTACCCAGGTTCGGGCCCTCTCGATGGAGGTAAAACCCTACTTCCTGCTTGAATAATATTGAAGATATGGGTAGTACAAGAGTAGATCTACCACGAGATCGTAGAGACTAAACCCTAGGAGCTAGCCTATGATGGTTTGATTGTAATTGTGATCGGCCTTCTAAGGACCAACCTCTCCGGTTTATATAGGCACCGGAGAGGGCTAGGGTTTACCTGGAGTCGGTTACGAGGAAGGAAATATAATATCCTGATCGCCAAGCTTGCCTTCCACGCCAAGGAAAGTCCCATCCGGACACGGGTCGAAGTCTTGAGTCTTGTATCTTCACGCTTCAATAGTCCGGACGTTGTATACAGTCTGGCTGTCCGGATACCCCCTAATCCAGGACTCCCTCAGTAGCCCCTGAACCAGGCTTCAATGCCGATGAGTCCGGCGCGCAGTCTTGTCTTCGGCATTGCAGGGCGGGTTCCTTCTCCGAATACTCCAAGGTAATTATCGAACACTTGAACCGTGTCCGGATCCAAAAAATGATCTTCACATGCCACCGTAGAGAGAATGGTATTTCACAGATGCAATCTGCTGACAACTTTTTAGGCAACGCAACGTGTCATTACGGTCGGGTCATTATTCGAACCGTTTTCCCACAACCAGCCACAACGCATATTGTAGGGTGGGCATAAAAACCGACGAACCGAAGCCGAAACCTAAAAAACTGAATTTTCGGTTTTTAATGCATGCAAGGGAAAATTCGGTTTTTACTTTTGTTAACCAAACTGATTTTGTTCGGTTCGGTTTACCATGGGTAACCGAACAAAAAATCCAAATGTATAAGCACTATAGAGTCAAGAGAAGCTTCTCCCGTGTGCACGTCGTTAGAAAGAAGCGCCAGACAGCGACGTGCGCGCGGCAGGGGGGATATCACTCCCATGAGCCCAGCCCATGCAAGTCACACATACCTCTTTTGGGCCTTTTGTGTTGTACTGTGTGGCCCACACAGTTTGCCTGTACGTGAGCAAACCAGCTAGACGTGATGTGGTTGTGGGATTAGTCCCACATCGACTAGCTATGTGAAGTGGCACAGATAGCTCAGCTATATAATAGGGTAAGCTACCAGAGGTCCGAGGCGCACGCGTTGCCGAACCAGTCTTCGGTATATACGGTATAAACTGAATACCGAACCGAAATATTGGTTAACCGAAGTTTCGGTTTTCTCAAATTTTGGGCCATTTTCGGTTAGTATTTTGTCGAACCGAAATTTTAAAAATACCGAAATATACTAACCGAACTTTCGGTTTATGCTGAATGCCCAGGCCTAGCATATTGCGAGGTGGTTTCCTTGACACGTCTTGTCAAAGCAGATATCGTGTCCCCTTATCACGGGATTCTCATCAATACGGGTACGGGTAATCCCACCACATCATCAATCGTGGCGCTTGGGAAGCAAGCGATTTCCAATGGGCAAGTGGGGAGGCGCACCGCTTTTGTCGCCTCCATAAAGGGATAAGATCTCCCCATTTTTACCCACGCCTTCTTCCTTCTTTGCCCACACTTGCCTCCTCGAGCTCCAGCGCCTAAACCCAAGTCTTCTCCGCACAGCTGAACATGTCCGGAGCAGGAGGCAAGTGGGTGGCTTCCACCGTCAAGGAGAAGTATATCGCAAATCTTCGGGCGGCCGGATACTTGGCCGCAGACATAGCGCACCGGCTACCAGACGTTGGGCAGGTCATACCGACCCCAGGACCCCACGAGAGGGTCGTGTTTGTTTCCCACTTCGTCCGTGGACTGGGATTTCCAATTCATCCCTTCGTCCGCGGGCTCATGTTTTACTACGGGCTAGATTTCCACGATCTAGCCCCGAATTTTGTCCTCAACATCTCGGCGTTCATCGTCGTATGCGAGGCCTTCCTCCGCATCCAGCCTCACTTCGGCCCGTGGCTGCGAATCTTCTGCGTGAAGCCGAAGATTGTAAGCGGCCAGCAAGCTGATTGCGGAGGGACCATGGTGGGCAAGATGCCTAACATCACCTGGCTGGACGACTCCTTTGCGGAGACCGTAAAAGGGTGGCAATCGGGGTGGTTCTACATCATCGAGCCGCGTGGCGCCAACTGGGCGGCGGCCCCCGAGTTCCGATCCGGAGCCCCCATGCGGCTCACCTCCTGGGAAAAGAAGGGCCTGACTTGGGGCGAACCTACAGAGCTGACTGGACTCCAAACCTGCATCAAGAGCATGAAGGACAAGAACATCAAGCTTGGCAACGTGATCCAGGTCATGCTCGTTCGCCGGATTCTGCCGTGCCAAAGGCGGGCATTCAATCTGTGGGAGTTCGTCCCGGCCGAACACCAGACGCTTCAGAGGCTCTATGGCAGGAAGCACAAAGACGCGTGGAAGGCGTTGTTCAAGGCCTCCGAAGTACCTCCTCCCACATCCGAGGACCGCGGACTTCATGCAGCGTGGCCCCCGCATCCGGTGAGTTTTAGGACTACCATCGGATTCGGTTTTTCCCAATATATTCATGGGGGAGTCTTAAGTATTTTTGTATATTTGATCAGGACTATGTGGAGATAGCGGAGCAGATTGACTGTCCGGCTCCGCTGCCAGAAGATCCAGCTGATGCTCTCCTGACAGAGATGCTGATCCCGGCGCCCTACAAGGCACCGGCGAAGAGGGCCAAAAAGAAGGCCCCATGGACCAGGAAGGGTCTCCGGCGTAAGGTTGTGCCGGAAGCCTCATCCGAAGATGACGAGGCGCACTCCTCCCCCGAAGAGGAGGAGGAAGAAGAAGAAGCCGCCCCATCCAGAAAGGATGAGGGGCCTGAGGAGACAGGCCATGGGGCCGGGAGAGGCCCTCGACGCAAGGCCGTCATACCCACGTCGTCCGATGACGACGAAACATATTCCTCCCGCGAAGGCAGGGGGAAGCAAGAAGAAACTCTACCTCCCCGCACTAGGGAGGAGAAAAAGAGGAAAGCCGCCCCGGAGGGGGAGGCTGGGACGTCCAAGAAGGGAAATACATCCCTTCCGGACTACTCCGCCACGGCCATTCATAGCGAGGAAGAGTGGCCGCCCAGGGGGAAGCCCCTAGCGCGATCGTAAGTGTCCGCACTCTATCGTGATTTTACTTCATAGTTGTTTAATGACGCCGAACATATATGCAGTCCGGCCAGGGCTCATCCGGAGGTGTCGTCTTCGGATGGGTCTTTGAGCGCTTCAGAGATGAACTCGCTCCCGACGGCCACCACTCCTCAGCCAGCGGATGATACGGAGGTGTTGTCCCGAAGGTTCCCCGAGCAGGGGGAGGTCACCCTGGAGACGCCCCAAGGCGGAGTTCCAAATGTCGGACACGCGGGGTTCAAGATCCCCGCGGATCGCGTCGATGAGAGCCGCAACAAGGCGGACTCTCGACCAAACACTGTTCCGGAACCCTTGACGGTTCTGGATTTAGGCGGGCAGCCCCTCGTTAGGGAGGGCGAGCCGTCCGTGCCGAGGACTTCCATCGCGCCAGCGGGGCCGGATAGTCTGGTGGAAGCGCTTCGAGGCGCTTCCATGGGTGACGAGCACCGTACTCTTCTGAGTGCGGTGATTCAAAAGGTTCTGTCCGCCAAAAGCGGACTAACCGAAGCCTGCACAAGCCTCCTGATGGGCTTCGAGGTAAGTAATAAAAATGTGTGAAATTACCACCCGATAGGTAGTAGCCCCTGATACTCTGTTTGGTGTTCGGAAAGAAAAGCCAAACGGAGGGTCAATTATAATCCACAGGAGTCTAATAAGCGTTTATGTGAATAAGCAGGCCGTGCTGCTTGCCGCTGCTGCCCGCACAGCCGAGGTTGCCAAACTAAAGCGGGACCTGGAGCAGGCGCAGGGAGAGCTCGACCTCATGAAGAGGCGGCTCGAAGAGAGCAAAGGTGAGTGATTCTCCGCTCCTATGTATGTAAAGGTAGATAAAATTGTTTAGTCTGATGACGAAGCGTCGTGACTGTGTGACAGGGTCCACCGCTGAAGTGGCGTCCCTGAAGAAAGCGCTATCCGAGGTCGAAGACAAGGCGGCCTTGGAATGCGAAGAGCGCGAGAAGCAAAGTGCTAGAGTGGGCGAGGTACAGCAAGAGCTCCAGGACCTCGGCAAGAAGTTCGAGTCTGTGGAGCATGATCTGAAGATGAAAGAGGCCAAGCTTGCGAAGGCCCTTGTGAGTATGGAAGACGCCAATGCCGAAGCCGAGAAGGCATAGCAGGAGATCCAGGAGGCCAAAAAGATAGCGGCGGGTAAGAAATTCTTTGTGCAAAGCAAACATGTGGAGGAGGCGTTTCTTTTACTTACTCGAATTCGGAGCTCTCCAGGGGCATTCGCAGATCTTCCACGCAGCGTATCAGATGCCGCGGAGTTCTACCGTGCCCAAGAGGGGAGCTCAACAGAGAAGCTGTTCTGGTCCCAGTATGTTGAGGCCGAACATCCGATGCCTCTGAGTGACCAACTGAAACAGTTGGTCGAACTCCACAGGGCGGCCGAAGTGGCTATGAAAGATTTCATAGTCCAGATGTGGCCTAGTGAGCCCCTGCCCACTAGCTACTTCGGCCTGATCAAGCGGATGGTGAATGCCTGTCCGCGGCTTGAAGTAATCAAGCAATCGGTTTGCATTGAGGGTGCTCGCCGGGCCTTTGCCCGTGCGAAGGTGCATTGGGGCAAGCTGGATGCGGAGAAGCTGGTGAGGGACGGGCCGCTGGAGGGCAAGGCGCATCGCCATCCCGAGAAGTACTACGATGGCGTTATGAAGGGCGCTCGTCTCGTGGCCAACGAATGTACTAAAGACAAGATCTTTGACTAAATGTACCTCTGCCGCTGTTGTAATTTAAGGATGGAGTTGCCTGTGCTATGTAGCACTGTTTTGATTTAAAATATTACCATATGTGCGGCTGTTTATCAAATTCTGAAAGTAGGCCAGTCGTCGGCTTCCGCCCCCACATACCTAGTACCGGGGTGTTCCTGGAAAAATCCAGATACTCTTTATCCAAATGTTTGGTCCCTTAAGGAGGTATCCGGCGCAATGAACAAGGCAATCAGACTATGTGGCTTTATAACTTTCACTTAGCCATAGAAGTCTATAATTTCAAATTTCGGCGAAGCCCCTAGAATTCGGAGGGCCGAATTGGGGCGCTATACACGCCTAAATCGGACAAGGCCGACTCATCGCCTCAAGCGGAAAAAATATTTAATGATTTTAAGACCTCTCGAACAGCGACCAGCTCTCGCCTCATCATGTCGGTCAGTTTTCGGCTTTCATTACTGAGGTGCTCGTCCGGAAGAACCGGGACACAATCGTAGTAGTTCTCCCTGCGCTACCTTACCCGATATAACGGAACGTAAGGTACCAAAACAAGGGAGTCGGGCTAACCCAACTGTAGACCCAAGACATGATTCGGAGCTGGTGCATATAGTGCTATAAGTTCGGGGTGCCGCACTGTTCAAAGTGTTCGGACTTTATTTGCCGTACAATGGGGCACCATAGGAAGCCCCTGGCAAACGGACCGTACCAAAGTGTACGGATGCAATATCAAAGAAACATTTGTAAGAAAAATGTTCAAATAAGAATAATGAGCTAACGCTATATATAATCTCCCATTGATGAGAATACGTTTAAGCGTATGTTTACAATGGATGCATTAAGCGGAGATAAATAGGACTATTTAACATGTCCTATCCAGGGGCAGGCCGCGTATGGATATATAAAATAGGTATAACGATCGTAAATAGATTCCACCTGGGTGTTTCCTTCTGTGCGTGAAGCCTGTTGCCTCCTTGGTTTTCTCTCCTATGTAAGTCTGGCAATCCGGCTCTTCTGAAAAGGCTGCTCTAAAGCAATGTCCTGAAAAAGAAGAAGGACGGGTTATGAAGGTATGTGGCGGTTATCTCGCACTGTTGACTGAGTCGTTGTTGTGCCTCCACCTACGCCCATGGTATCTTGAGTGCGTAATTGTGTACACGTGGCACGAATGCTGCTTTGATGGGGCTTAAGCGCAGGCCGGCTGCTAGTCGCGCTCTTTGCGTGCCTGATGATCCTGTTGTGGGGTGCTCCGGACTCTCTTGACGGTGCTTGAAGTTTTTGTCTCCAGATTGGTTTGTCGGAGGAGGCCGCATTGTACTTCCGCCGCGAGGGCTGCAGTATTTTCTTTTGTTCGGAGAGAGCGGTCCATATTTCCGTTCACTGTTATGACCCCGCGTGGTCCTGGCATCTTGAGCTTGAGGTATGCGTAGTGTGGTACCGCATTGAATCTAGCAAATGTGGTTCGTCCGAGCAGTGTGTGGTAACCACTGCAGAAAGGGACGATATCGAAGATTAACTCTTCGCTTTGGAAGTTATCCGGAGATCCGAAGACCACTTCCAATGTTATAGAGCCCATGCAACGGGCCTCTACTCCAGGAATCACACCTTTAAAGGTGGTTTTGGTGGCCTTGATCCTTGAAGGGTCAATGCCCATTTTGCGCACTGTGTCCTGATAAAGCAGGTTCAGGCTGCTGCCACCGTCCATAAGGACACGCGTGAGGTGGAATCCGTCGATGATTGGGTCTAGGACCAATGCAGCCGAGCCGCCGTGACGGATGCTAGTAGGGTGATCCCTACGATCAAAGGTGATCGGACAAGCTGACCATGGGTTGAATTTGGGGGCGACTGGCTCCATCGCATAGACGTCCCGTAGTGCCCGCTTCTGTTCCCGCTTGGGGATGTGCGTGGCGTAGATCATGTTGACCGTTTTCACCTAGGGGGAAATTTCTTCTGTCCCCCCGTGTTCGGACGTCGGGGCTCCTCGTCATCATCGCTGTGCAGCCCCTTGTCCTTGTCTTCGGCGTTTATTTTGCCGATCTGTTTGAATACCCAGCAATCTCTATTGGTGTGGTTGGCTGGCTTGTCCAGGGTGCCATGAATTTGGCACGAGCGCTCCAGTATGTGGTCCAGACTGGACGGTCCCTGATTATTTCTTTTGAACGGCTTCTTCCGCTGACCGGGCTTGGATCCGCTGAATCCGGTGTTGACTACCGTGTCTTCAGTGTTGTCGGTGTTGTTCTGTCGCTTATGTCTGTTACACCGTGGCTTGCCGTTATTGTCGCGGCCATCCGAAGTGCCAGAATGTGGTGTAGTGCTGCTGCGAGCCAACCAACTGTCCTCACCCACGCAAAAGCGGGTCATTAGTGTTGTGAGAGCTGCCATGGACTTGGGTTTTTCCTGGCCGAGGTGTCGAGCGAGCCACTCGTCACAGATATTATGCTTAAAGCCGCTAGGGCTTCGGCGTCCGGACAGTCGACTATTTGGTTCTTTTTAGTTAGGAACCGAGTCCAGAATTTTCTGGCTGACTCTCCGGGCTGTTGAGTAATGTGGCTCAGGTCATCGGCGTCGTATGTGCCCTGGAAGTTGTCGAGGAATGCGTCTTCCAGGTTTTCCCAACTGCCAATGGAATTTGCTGGCAGGCTGTTTAGCCAGTGTCGGGCTGGTCCTTTGAGCTTAAGGGGAAGATACTTGATGGCATGTAGATCGTCTCCGCGGGCCATGTGAATGTGGAGAAGGAAATCTTCGATCCATACTGCAGGGTCTGTTGTGCCATCGTATGATTCGATGTTTACGGGTTTGAACCCTTCTGGGAATTCATGATCCATTACTTCGTCAGTGAAGCAGAGGGGGTGCGCGGTGCCTCTGTGCCGGGCTATGTGGCTACGCAGGTCGAATTGCTCTGGGTGGCTATGTTTGGCCTGGCAGGACTTGTTGAAGGTGTATCTGGCGTGACGGTCGTCGTCGCGTGCCGAGGCGCGCACCTGCGATCCGTAGATCGATCTTGGATGTCCTGTTTTGTTGCCCCGGGCCATAGTATGTTGGCGTGGGGGTGTTGGCTGGTATGCGGATTGATATGCCGTTTTATCCCGGCCACGAGGTGGTCGGTCAGCCGTATGGCACTCGAGTCCGTATTCCTCGGCTGCCAGGACTTCAGTCCATCTATCTGTGAGCAGGTCTTGATCAGCTTGGAGTTTTTGCTGCTTCTTTTTCAGGCTCCTCGCAGTGGCTATAAGCCGACGCTTGAAGCGCTCCTGCTCTACGGGATCCTCAGGCACGCCGAACTCGTCGTCGCCGAGGTTGATCTCGTCTTCGGAGGGGGGCATGTAGCTGTCCTCCTCCTGGTATTCGTCCGTCGCCTGTTCTTCTGGGCTGACCTGCTCATCCTCCTGTTCGGCCTGCTCGAAGGCGGGCTGATCAGGGTTGTATTCTTCTTCGGCACCATTCGGATTGTTTTCGTCTCCTGGGCCGGTATTGCTGTGGCGGGGCTTGGAGTGGCGCCGACGATGCCTATTCTTTGCTTTTTTCCCTGAGGTTTTATCCTCCGTTGCCTCATCGCCATTTGTTTCCTTCGGAGTGTCCACCATATATATATCATAGGAAGAGGTGGCTGTCCACCGCCCAGTGAGCGGTGGTTCATGTTCTTCTCCTGCATCGTCGTCCATATCGTCGATGTCTTCGGAGTCGAATTCCAGTACCTCGGTTAAATCATCGACCGTGGCAATGAAGTGGGCGGTGGGTGGGCAACGAATTCCTTCATCGCCTGCCTCCCACTCGAGCCAGACATAGTTCGGCCGAGAGCCTCCTGACAAAGAGAGAGACTTTAATGAGTCCAACATGGCCAAAGGGCGAGTGCTGGAAGATATCCGCAGCGGTGAACTCCATTACTGGAGATCAACCTGGCTCGACTGGCTCGGGAGTGCGCGGACTGGAACCGGTGTCCAGATACAAATCCGGGGGTCCGGAGTCACAGGTCACCACAGAGGTAAGACCCGTGTTCGGCTCCACCACCGATGAGTGCGCGACCTGCGGGGCGGGGTCCACCCCTCCGTCCATAGGCAGCACAGCCTGCTCCGTATTTAGGTCCGGGGCTACTGCGGGGGTGATCCCCGAGCTTTGTCCGACAGCAGGTCTAAGCTGTGCTCGTCGTGATTGTCCGGTGCTCCTGGCATAGGCCCGAATCCGTTAAAGATCAAGTCTCCGCGAATGTCCGCCGTAAGTTCAGGTTTCCGAACCTGATCTGGTGGCCAGGGGCGTAGCTGTCGATCTGCTCCAGATGGCCAAGCGAGTTGGCCCGCAGGGCGAAGCCGCCGAACATGAAGATCTGTCCGGGGAGAAAGGTCTCACCCGGGATCGTGTTATTAACGATGACTGGAGGAGCCATCGAGCCTTGTAGCGATGACACAGAGGAACTCTCAATGAAAGCACCAATGTCGGTGTCAAAACCGCGGATCTCGGGTAGGGGGTCCCGATCTGTGCGTCTAGGCTGATGGTGACAGGAAACAAGGGACACAATGTTTACCCAGGTTCGGGCCCTCTCGATGGAGGTAAAACCCTATTTCCTGCTTGATTAATATTGAAGATATGGGTAGTACAAGAGTAGATCTACCACGAGATCGTAGAGGCTAAACCCTAGGAGCTAGCCTATGATGGTATGATTGTAATTGTGATCGGCCTTCTAAGGACCAACCTCTCCGGTTTATATAGGCACCGGAGAGGGCTAGGGTTTACATGGAGTCGATTACAAGGAGGGAAATATAATATCCGGATCGCCAAGCTTGCCTTCCATGCCAAGGAAAGTCCCATCCGGACACGGGTCGAAGTCTTGAGTCTTGTATCTTCACGCTTCAATAGTCCGGACGTTGTATATAGTCCGGCTGTCCGGATACCCCCTAATCCAGGACTCCCTCATCGACCCCGACCCCGAAACCCCGACACCCTGACACCCTATCGACCCCAGACATGATGATGATACAAAAACATCATATATATTTGTGTTGATCGGGTGTATTTTTATTATGTTCATGATGATGATACACGTAAATTATATACACTAGTCGTCAACCCGTGCTACTGCACGGGCTAGTACTATAGGACAGAAAATTTGCAGTATCATTCTCATTTCCAATAAGAATGATATATAATACTACATACATAAAGGTTAGACCAATGGAAAAAATTGGTTATAGTTTAGGAAAATAATTATATAGATATGAGCTAAACAATTTCATTGAACTGTAGTCGTGTTTTCTTATATAGTAAGATTTGTCTTTTATTCTCCCTTCCCAGTTTGAAAAGACAACCATTGTCAGTTTCAGATAGTCATATGTTACAACTACATGGTTTCAAAAATATATTAAACTAACAGTCTGGGCCACGTGATTTCACATATATTACGTGATATAAAATATTAAATTAATAGACTGGGTTTTTATTTCGTAAGGCGGTTTCCCCTGTTAAGTTTTTTGAGCAGGCATTTACTCTCTGTTTTTACTGAGTAGGATGTCCCCAAAGGTATTGCTATCTTTTTTTGTAATATGGTACTTGAGGAGTATTTATTGGACCTGTATTTTTATTTCCATTTTTCAAGGGAACATGTATGTGATTGTTTTGTGGGATTTCATGTATGATTTTTCCGCAATTGCATGATTTTCACATATTAAACTAACAGATTTGGTCATGTTAAAATTTGATGACTTCACCCGCAAAAAAAATGATGATTTCACATATTAAATTGATAGACTGGGACTTTATTTCATAACATGATCGGATGTCCCCGAAGTATTACTCTCTTTTTTGTAACGTGGCACTGGAGTAGTATTTAGTGTACGCGTCTGTATTTCTACTAAGAGAACCTGTACGTCATTGTTTTGGGGGGATTGGGACGTGGACACTTTTTCTAAGGTGGCAATTGAGACATGGACTCTTTTTCTAACGTGCGACTTGAGGTCTTTTTATTTGTATGCGTGTCTTTTTATCTCATTTGTGATGGTGGAACGCACATGTATTTAGTATTGTTATAGGAACTTGAAGGTTAGGTTATATTTTTTTATTGAGTTGGAACATGCACGTGGGTGTTGAGACATGGACACTTTGATGTACGTGTTGGTTCAACATTTTTATCTACGTGCAATTTTTCCTTAAAAAATATTGCAGGATTCCTAATAGATCTTGACCATTAAAAAAGGGAGGGTCATTTGGTTTTCTTTCCCATCTTACGTTGGTGTTTTTATGGACGGAGGCTTTTCGTTTTTTTACATGTGGCTGTCCTTTTTTAATAGATGATAACTTTTAAGGTGTGGGTAATCAACCTGGTCGTGTGGACTTGTTTCTCTTTTTTAGGTTGGACTTTCTATGGACGGAGGCTTGCCCTTTTTTTTTACATGAGGCTATCCTTGTTTTTTTTGAGGGAATATATGGAGGCGTTATTTGTTTGTATCCCACTAATGTTAGACGTGTCAGGTGATCTTTTTGTGGTACAGGACCATCCGCGTTACGCAAATTTTCCATCTATCCTGATCGTAAATTCTACAATCCAATGGTGTAATTAATTTTGATGATGTGGATTAATGAGAGATCTTAAATGATGCCTCCAATTAGTAAATATAAGATATAAGATATTATTATGTTCATGTCAGGTATCCAATTTTTTTATGTTGTACTAATTTCGTTTACTTTTTGTCATTGCAGGTGTTGACAGGATGGTGGGCAGGGTCCAGAGCGCCTCGAGCCTCCTGCGAGCGCTACTGGGACGGGTGGTTCCATTATTCCACCCCAGCCCCTCCGGAGAGTGCTGCTAGACAGTATGCAGACAACTGCGGCAGGCGCTTCTTCTTCGACTGGGAGAGGTCGGGGGAGGACGAAGAAGGCTGGTAGAGGTGGATGTGGCAACGGGAGAGGTAGGAAGGCTGCTACGCCTTCCTTGCTGCCACCCTCAGCTGATTCACCCGACCACAGGACTGCTCCGTCTGACGTGGACTCGTCTCGGACTCCGGTCCATGAGCCTCCGGGCGCTGATCCTTCGCCCCACCAGACTCGGGTCGCCGATCCTTCGCCCCACGTGAGTCCGGTCCCAGAGTCTTCGTCCTAGAAGACTCCGGTCACGGGGTCTTCATCCCAGAAGACTTCGGTCCCGCCGTCTTCTTCCCACAAGACTCCGGTCACGCGGTCTTCGTCCCAGAAGACTTCGGTCACGGGGTCTTCGTCCCAGAAGACTCCGGTCCCGCCATCTTCTTCCCATGAGACTCCGGAGGCTAGTGACCCAGAGGATGGTAGCGAGGACACCTTATCAGATGATAGCTACAGCAACGACGAGCTGGTTAAGAAGGGCAAGAAGGTCTACAAGCGTGGCTGTACAAAGCTCCCGCCCGTGCCGACGACCCCCGACCAGAGGTGGTTGATTGCGCCTAAAGGATTGAACTAAGTGCATTTACTATTTTTTAACCTTTTGCCTTCATGTTCCTTCAAATTAATATCTAATGCGTTGGCTTGTCATACTGCAGGGGCTGGGTATACCCCCGTGATGGTGGTGTCCGCAGCCCAACCAGGTCCTTGGCACGCTTTGCCGGCAGCACTTCCCTGGGTGGGTCACAATGCCTGGTGAGGGTCAGGTTCCACAACTAGCACTGAGTTGGGAGCTATACACTGTTGCCCCGGCCCCTCCTGGGGAGATGGTCGCCGGTGTCGCGTGCGAGACGGTGGCCGACATTGTGTTCCGTCGGTTTTGGGTAATTTCTCCTTTACAGAATTAAAAATGAACACTACCTAGCTAGTGATTGTACTAATCATTGTTGTCTTCTTTGATTGCAGACCTTCTATAGGGTTTCAGAGGGAGAACAGGAGGCCCCGGCTATGGTTGTCGAAGCCGAGTGCAAGCGCCTACTTCAGAACTTACGGCACGAGGCTCAGGTGCAGGCCGTTCAAGACTACTACGCCTCGAAGGGTATTAGGAGGGCCAAGAAGAAGTGTCGAGGCAAGTTTCTGAGTAGGGAGAAGTACTTGCGGTAATTATACCTATTCTTAAGGCCTTGAACTTAGTTTTCTTGATTTGATTCGTAGCGCTGAAATTTCTCTTGACTCACTTAGGTGCCCCCGAGATGGTGTGTGGATAAGATGGACTGTTGGGAGGCGTTGGTGGATGTGTGGTGCTCTCCCCAATGGCTAGTAGAACACCAAAGGGCCAAGGATAAGCGCGACCAAATGGAAGGTGTGCCACACCATCAAGGGAACTCCAACCTGTTTGAGTACGGGGATAACTGGGTATGTGGTTTGCTACATGATTCATGCAATTTCATTCTTCATGGTAGCATTTATCCTTTCCAAAATGACTTAATATGCTTAGTTAGTTAAAAAAAAAGGCATAACTACCTTGGATAGTTCATTTATGACATATTTAGCTCTAAAATGACATAATAACCTTTCGATAGCTCTATAAAATGACTTAATATGCTTTAGTTAGTTAAAAAATGGCATAACTACCTTCGATAGCTCAATAACGACCTAAACTAATCTTAGATAGTTCATTCATGACATAATTAGCTCTAAAATGACATAATAACCTTAGATAACTCTATAGAATGCCTAAATATGCTATAGTTAGCTAAAAAATAGCATAACTACCTTGGATAGCTCAATAATGACATAATTAGCATACTTTGGTCAAAATTGGCATAATAATCTTGGTTACCTCGAAAATGACCTAAACTTAGCTTATTTTCCTCGAAAATGACATAATAACCTTTCTTAGCTCCAAAATGACCTATTTACATAGCAATATCATTCTTCATGCTAGCTTGAGCCCTTAACTAATAATTTGTTCCTCTCTCTCGGGCGCAGTACCACAAGAAGCCTGTGCCAAGTCTGTTCGACCTCTATGGCATGGACCATATGGCCCCGTACAAGAAGGCCAAGCCATTCACGGAGTTTGACCTAGATCATCAAGAGAGCTTCACCAACATCTCCTCCCACCACATGCTTGTGAAGTACAGAGACGAGGGGAAGACGAGGAAAGGGGAGGACTTTAACCCGAGCCAGGATCCTTTTGATACAGAGTTGGTGATGATATCTGGTGGCAGGAGGTCCCATGGTTCTCAAGCCATTGGTGATGGAATGATACGTTGTCCTAAGACTCTCCTGCAGATCAAGAAGCGCCTGAGTAGCCCTGATCCTGAGATAACGCCTCGTGCATGGCGCGTGGAGCTCGCCGTGGCGGTTAGTTATACGAACTCTCTGACCTTTCCTCCATTACATTGTGTGTGCGTCCGTCAATAATTACAATGCTAACGAGGAGTATTGTGTTGCAGGCAGCGGTTTAGAAAGAGAGATTGAAGACCCAGGCGCTTTTGGAGGAGGCAAAAAGGGAGGCGGCGGAGAGGGAGGAGAGGACGGCTGAGCTGTTGGAGGAGGAGACGAACCGGAACGAGGCGTCTCACGGGGCCCTATACGAGCTCATCATGGTACGTTTCTCGTGCATATTAGCCCAATCATGCACGTAATGTTCGCATTACTAACTAATATGACTGACTCGTGAGAACCAAATGTGCAGACCATGTGCGAGAAAAGTGGTCAGGCCCCTCCGCTGATGCCCCAGATTGCTCCGGCGACCACGATGAGTTTGATTTGAATGGTCCTTAGTTACTACTATTCACATTTCAGTTTGCATCATGCTAACGAGACATTATTGGAAATGATCTTTGGTTCAGCACGGCTCCCGACAAGCATCGACCAATCCTTCCGCGTCTGCCAATGCCGGAACCCCGACCGGTCCTTCACCTCCGTCTGCCACTGGCGCAGCCCCGACCATTCCTACACCTCCGTGATAACGGAATTTTTCTTCTTATTTAGCCTGTTTAGTCCATTTATGACATAATTTAGCCTATTTAGTCCACAAATGACATAATAAGATGAAGAAAATCAAGGAAGAGGAAGGAAAGAAGGAATAGGAAGAAAAGAAGAAGAAGAAGAAGAAGTTCTTCTTCTTCTTCTTCTAGTCTTCTTCTCCTTCTTCTTCTTCTTCTTCTTGTTCTTCTCCTTCTTCTCCTTCTTCTTCTCCTTCTTCTCCTTCTTCTTCTTCTTCTTCTTCTTCTTCTTCTTCTTCTTCTTCTTCTTTTGCTCCTCTTGTTTTTATTCGTAAATGGCATCATAACCTTGCTAACCTCATAAATGTCATATACTTAGCTTGTTGTCCTCTAAAATGACACAATAAGCTTAGTTAGGTCAAAAACTGCATAATTTGCTACGTTAGCTCAAAAATGGCATTTTTTCTTCTTATTTAGCCTATTTAGTCCATTTATGACATAATTTAGCCTATTTTGTCCACAAATGACATAATAAGATGAAGAAAACTCAGGAAGAGGAAGAAAAGAAGGAATAGGAAGAAAAGAAGAAGAAGAAGAAGAAGAAGAAGAAGAAGGAGAATACTAGAAGAAGAAGAAGAACTTCTTCTTCTTCTAGTATTCTCCTTCTTCTTCTTCTTCTTATTCTTCTTCTCTTACTTGTTTTTATTTGTAAATGGCATCATAACCTTGCTAACCTCATAAATGTCATATACTTAGCTTGTTATCCTCTAAAATGACACAATAAGCTTAGTTAGGTCAAAAATGGCATAATTTACTACATTAGCTAAAAATGGCATTTTTCTTCTTATTTAGCCTATTTAGTCCATTTATGACATAATTTAGCCTATTTAGTCCACAAATGACATAATAAGATGAAGAAAATCAAGGAAGAGGAAGAAAAGAAGGAATAGGAAGAAAAGAAGAAGAAGAAGAAGAAGTTCTTCTTCTTCTTCTTCTAGTCTTCTTCTCCTTCTTCTTCTTCTTCTTCTTGTTCTTCTCCTTCTTCTTCTCCTTCTTCTTCTTCTTCTTCTTCTTCTTCTTCTTCTTCTTCTTCTTCTTCTTCTTCTAACTTTCTTGTTTCCCGTTTTGCAGATTTAATTCACTATATGGAAGCTTGCATGGATGGAGTGCTTGTTTCTTTGTTCTTCTTTTTGTTTGTATCGAAGAATAATGTGGAACTTGTTATATGGATGCATGGAACAATGTGTTGGATGAACATTGTGATATTAGTGTAAGATGTATGGATGAAACTCTGTTTCTTATGTATGTATGTTGTCATGGATGGAGCTATGTGTTGGATACATCATATGTCTGTTGTGCCAGTGAAAAAAAATATGTATATCTGTGTGAATTCAGTGAAATTAAATGGATATAACTAAAAACAGGGGATATATAGCCTATGTGTCATCCGCCAGTGGACGACAAAGAGCTTTGTCGTCCGCTAGCAGACGGCAAAGAGGACACGTGGCAACTACCTGTACAAAATGGGATCACTGGCTGCCTATTTGGATAGTTTGCTGTCCACCAGTGGACGGCAAAGACCTTTGAATCTTTGTCGTCTGCTGGAAGACGACATAGCTGGCCACGTGGCAGCTTCCCAGTGCTGGCCTAACTGAGCTCTTTGTTGTCCGTCAGCCGACGACAAAGAGCTTTAACTTTGTGCCGTCTGCTGGCGGACGACAAAGAGCACCGTTAACCCCCTAACGGCTCTGATGCCACCCCACTGTCGTCCTTTGTGTTTGCCGTCTGCTGGCCTCAGATGGCGGATGACACAATCTGTAGCGACCCGACCCAAAATCGGTCAAGTCTCTGTGTAGCTGTACCATCCCAAGATCATGCTGGCACACACAGTACATTGATGAAATAATCAAAGTTCAATCACACCTGAATTTATTACACGATTCTCATATCGAGTCTTTATTACAATAGAATAAATTCAGCCGAAGGCCAACTCATGAGAAATAAACTAAATAAAGCTGCGGAAGCGTAGAAGAATAGCGAGTCCATCCGACTCCATAGGGCAATCGCCAAGCGCGGATCGTAGCCTCACTCCCGATCGAATACTCCTCGCAACATAAGACGTTGCAGCCGTGTAGGTCAGCATTTTGAATATGCCGCAAGTCATGAAGAGAGAATAACAATAAAAATTACTATCACTATATGCAATTTGGCTGTGGGGGTTTAAGTTTCATTGTTTTTGAAAAAGCCAGTTTTCCCTACAACAATGGACTTGTTTGCATATACTACAAAATGTTGGTAGTTATTGAGATGGTTCCGCCAACCAATGTCTCATTCCCAATTATTAAATAATCCCCTCAATTAATTTATTAATTTAAGTGTTGAGATATCCGAAATACTTCCAAGTTCCAGAGGCTCAAATTGTCCAGAATCGGGACACGGCTAACCGATTAGATCTTCACTCTGCAGAGGTTTGCGCACTTTACCCGCAAGATTCGTTCCTCCTTTTAAGTCTTCGCACTTCCTGGTGTTTGAAGACGGGATGAACGTAAACAGGGTCTTCGAAGAGTTCCTCCGCCACCGCCGTACCCATCCAATCCTACCGTTCTTCTACATCTCGTAGCACCGTCCGCCGAGTCACACCTAGGGTTGACCAAGCGAGCCCATAATGGCTTGCGGCTGCATGTAAGCTTCCGTAAATGAGGTATACATCCGTCTCTTCGTGGCTGGGTGAAGCTTTCGCAAGATGTCATGGCGCTTCTCCATGCATCCCGGCCAACCACTGGTTTTCTCCAGGGTGCCCGTCAACCGTCCTCCACCCAGTAGTGAATTTTGAAGTCCATCTTGACTCTCACATCTCCCTTATGGATCACTCAACCAACCCCGTCTACAAGCATAGAAAAATTAAACTACTTCGTCCCGGGCAATGGTAACAAGGGGAATTGGGTTCATCCTACCTCATGATACTACTCAAGAACATAACTTCAAATTCTCCTACTGCATGCATGGTGGGGAGGTATAATTCTAATGCAATAAAAATCATAGGTATAGTAAAAGGAATATGATCAATGACTTGCCTTGCTGACGATCTTCGTAAGTTAGGGATTCGTGGTAGCAAGCTTCGCACTCCAGAAATTCTACCGAGGCAAACAACAATCATAATAAGCATACAACATATGATCACTTAACATAATAGCATGCTAACATAACACACAAAGCAATCGAACCAAAACCCAAAGAAAAACTCGAAGAAATCCAAATCAATGTTTTCACCATATCAAACAACAACCAAGAAATAGTTTTGCACAACCAAATTTTTCTTAACAGAACCTAAGCATGGGTTTTTGCTAACTAACAGAAAAGAAAACATCATGCAACTAGGAGCAAAAAGAATCACATCAAAAGCTATTATAAAACTCCTATTATGCCTAAAACAATCCTAGCAAGAAAAAATAAAATAAAAGTTTTATTTATTGTAAATAAAAGTCCATGTTCTAAAGTTACAGAAACTAACCTAAAATAAACTATCACATAAGAAAAATAAAATTATTTGCTAATTAAAACAATAGGAAAACAGTAGCTAGTTAAATAATTAAGAACTACATGGTTTTGATTAAAACTATTTTTATTAAATCTAAAATACCTAAATAAATTCCTACGGTTAGGCAAGGTCAAAACAAAGTAGTGACAAAAAGAATCACTAAAATAAAATAATTCTAACTCACTTTATAGCAGAATTACTAATCTGTCTAAAACTAAAATAAAACAATTTCTAAAAAATTTAACATGACTAAACATATTTTCTACAGAAACTACAACAAATTTGCAAACTAACAAAAAAAGGATCAATTAAAAATATTAAGTAGATTAAAAGATATGGATTTTTCAAATCTGAAACTATTCTGTTAAAAACAGAAACGAAGAAAAATTAACTAAAAAGAAAAACCGGCTAATGGGCCTATCTAACGCATCGGCGTAATATAACTAAATTGCGCCCGAGACAATAAACCGCTTCGGGCCGGTCTAATTAAACCTAACTAACCAAAATAAACCGTAAATAAAACCGGATCTTATTAAGAAACCGTATTCTTCGGGATCTAATCTACACCCCACGTCTAGATCTAACGGTGGGGTGATCTCCGCGACTTACCGACGGCGGCGGTCGACGGCGGCTCGGGCGATGATGGCGCGGGGGCTCCGGTGGTCGGGGACGACGGCGGAGGCCTCCGGCTGGTGCGGCGGAGCAAGGGGGTTCCGGTGGTGGAGTCGGGGAAGCTCGAGGGGGTTCGGGGCGACCGGAACGGGGACAATGGCGCGGCGGCGGCGTCGGACTCCGGTGACGAATTGCGGCGAGGGGAGAGGGTCGGGCGAGGGGGGAAGTGGGGGAACAGGGCGAGGGCGGGGTATTTATAGGGGGACCGGCTTGGGCGAGGGAAAGATCGGCGAGGGATCGGGAGGATCCGGATTCGTCGGGATTCGTGAGCGGCGGCGGGGGTTGGCGTTAGCAGGGAAGAAGGAGAGGTGGGTCGGGTGTCGGAGAGAGAGGGAGGGGCGCTGGTCGGGCAACCGAGGGGAGAGGGTTTCGGCGCTGGTCGGCTCAAGGCGTGGGGGCTCGGCCGCTATTGGGCTGGGCTGGGCTGCGCTGGTGGGTGCCTCGGCGCTTGGCCGGGCGGTTAGCTGGTCAAGGCGTCTGAGGTTTTTTTCTATTTATTTTTTTGAATTTGAGAGAGAGAAATATATTAGATATATATATATATATATATATATATATATATATATATATATATATATATATATATATATATATATATATATATTATAGGACATATATATATCAAAATGATCAGGGAATATTCCTATAATTTGAACATTTTCTAGGGGCAAAACTCAAACTTTATAAAAAATCATTTTTCTAAAATTCCAAATAAAATTCAGATTTGAATTCAAACTTTTTCGCAGGGTTTTTCATCTAACATATTTGGAGTGTCATGTTTACTCCTCTCATACTTTTTCTCAAGTATTTGTCAGGCATTGATTTGAAATAATTTCAACTGCCAAATTTTGAATTCAAATTCTATCAACTCAAAATCTTCTGAAACTCCAAATGCCACTCAAATTCAAACAATATGCATAGATGCTTAGCTATAATTGTAAAACATTCCAAATAGGAAATTTGGGATGTTACAAACCTACCCACCTTAAGATGAATCTCGCCCTCGAGATTCGGGTTGGCTAGCAAATAGGTGCAGGTGGTCTCGGCGGAGGTCTTCTTCTCGCTCCCAGGTGGCTTCCTCCTCGGAGTGATGACTCCACAACACCTTGCAAAACTTGATGATCTTGCTACGGGTGACTCTGTTCGCAGTCTCGAGAATTCGGACGGGTTTCTCCTCATAAGTCGATCACCGTCGAGCTGTATGGCCTCTAGGGCACCTTGTGTCTCTCAACGGAATATCGGCCATGTCGGCATGGCATTTCTTCACTGTGAAACATGGAAGACATCATGAACTCGGACAATCCTTCCGCAATTCCAACTTGTAAGCAACTTCTCCACGACGTTCGAGGATTTTGTAGGGGGCAATGAACCGGGGTGCTAACTTTCCTTTAACACCGAACCTCTTGAGTCCACGAAGTGGGGACACACGAAGATATGCCCGGTCTCCGCTTCAGTATGTTACTTCCTTGCGCATTGTCGGCATAACTCTTACGCCTCGATCGAGCTACCTTGAGTCTATCTCGAATCAGCTTGACTTTCTCTTCGGAATCTCTGATAAGGTCGGGACCGAAAAGTTTTCGATCTCCAACACCATCCCACAACAATGGTGTTCTGCACCTCCTTCCGTATAGAGCTTCGAAAGGGGCCATCTTCAGACTGGTCTGATAACTGTTGTTGTAGGAGAACTCGGCGTATGGCAAATTATCATCCCAGCTAGACCCATAGTCTAGCGCACAAGCTCTCAACATGTCCTCCAGGATCTGGTTGACTCTCTCGGTCTGTCCATCTGTCTATGGATGAAAAGCTGTACTGAACTCCAGCCTCGTACCCAAATTTTCATGCAACTGATTCCAAAACTTTGAGGTAAATTGTGTTCCTCTATCTGACACGGTACTCCTTGGAACTCCATGCAGACATACGATCCTGGTCATGTATATCTTGGCTAACTTAGCGCTGGTATAGGTAGTCTTCACGGGAATGAAATGAGCTACCTTGGTCAATCGATCAACCACTACCCAGATGGAATCATAACCTGAACGGGTCCTGGGTAATCCTGTGATAAAATCCATTCCAAGTTTTTCCCATTTCCACTCGGGAATCGGCAAAGGTTGAAGTAACCCTGCTGGCTTCTGATGTTCCACTTTTACTCGCTGGCAAACATCGCATACTGCTACGTACTCGGCAATATCCTTCTTCATACCGGTCCACCAGAAACTTTCCTTCAAATCTAGATACATCTTGGTGTTACCGGGGTGAATCGAGTACGGTGAATCATGAGCCTCCTGAAGAATTAGCTTCCTGAGTTCGGGATCATTGGGTACATAAATACGGTCCTCGTACCATATAGCTCCGTATTCATCCTTACGAAACCCTTTAGCTTTTCCTTCGTTCATCCTTTTCTTTATCTCATCAATTTCCTTGTCCAACTTCTGGGCTTCACGAATTCTTTCGGCCAAAGTGGACTGAACTTCCAGAGCTGCAACATATCCTCTCGGAACTATCTCCAGTCGAAGATCTCTGAGGTCATCGACTAACTCCTGGGGTAATCCTCCTGCTATAAGAGTATTCACATAACTCTTACGGCTCAAGGCATCTGCTACAACATTAGCCTTTCCTGGGTGATAATGCAATCTCATGTCGTAGTCCTTGATTAATTCTAGCCATCTCCTCTGCCTGAGGTTCAACTCTTTCTGCGTGAAAATATACTTCAAGCTCTTATGATCTGTGTAAACATCACAACGGTTTCCGATAAGGAAATGTCTCCAGGTCTTGAGTGCATGCACTACGGCTGCTAACTCCAAATCATGTGTGGCATAATTGCGACATCTGTGGCCACATCATCCGGGGCATAGCGAGCTAACTTGCTGAACTCATCCACGTACTGCCCCACAGTACGGTTCCCCTGAGGTAAGTTGCGGAACTCACGCTTCTTCAGACTCATGGCTCCAGCTGAAACATGAGCGGTGCGGAAAGCCTGCTGGAACTGATCCCACGTGATGGTGGCGATGGGATAAGTTGCGGTGTAGTTCTCCCACCAAGAGGCTGCAGGTCCATCAAGTTGATGCGCGGCAAAGCGCACCTTCTCTGCATCTGTGCATCCAGCAGTGGCTAACTCCCTTCCGACCTTGCGGAGCCAATCATCGGCCACAATCGGCTCAGTGCTGCTAGAGAACACTGGCGGATTCAGCCTTAGGAAGCGGGTCAAGTTGTCAACAGGGGGTGGTGGCGGTGGATTGTTGTTGTTGTTGTTCTGGTTCTGAATGAGCATCTGCATGAGGGCATTCTGCTGCTGGATCAGCTGGGTGAGCTCCGGCGGAAAGTTGAGACCGGGGTCACGTCTCGGAGGCATCTGGTGTTTTGGAGTGGATGAGAAAATTAGAATAGAACAAGGGTCTAATGAGAAAATATCACTACCCATATGAATGCACAATCATAATCACACCAATCATTTATTCAATCCACTCAAACATGGTTCAATCTCGATTACAAATATCACGACTAATCGAAAGTAACGGCCTAACTGATCGACGGAAAAAAATAAAATAACATGGCGGTCGACTAGATGTCTTCATCAATAATCCTTGCGTCCTCTGGTGCGGCGTCCTCCGGTGTGGCGTCCTCTGATGCGGTGCCTCCTCTTGCGGCTTTCTTCAGTGGAGCTCTCTTCATAATCCTGGTCATTGCTCACGAGAGGTCCGTCATCTCCACTCGGAAAAAGTCTTCTCCCAAGTCCATCTTCTCCTCTAATGCGGCAACATCCATCTTCAGCTTGTCGACTCTCTCCATGAAATCCTTGATTTCTTCTTCATGGTCAAGGAAGTTTGCGTGTGCTTTCTCCTCCAGTTCCAGTTCACGGAACAACAGCCTCCTGTGTACCTTCGAGTTACGGCGAGTCTGGATCTCCCCTTTCCTGAGGAGACACTCCAAGTCTTGGACATATGAGAGAATGGAGTCGTCCTCTACGGTACGGATGATATCTCCATTCCTAGCTCTGCGAGAAATCATGGCGAGGTCTGATGGGTCGAGCTCGGCCCTGTACTCTTCTCGAAGATTTCCAAGTGCATGATAAATCGCCATGTCTCTTCCGAGGATCCAATTGAAATCGGTAAACTCAAAGTCAATGGGTTCTGAATGTCCTCCGAAGGTCCTCCCTGGAATGTGCACCTCAATCCTGTAGCGGGTATCCGTTGGAAGCGCATTTGTAGGCTTCCCGGTGATTGAGAGCAGAGCAATCTTCAGCTTCTTCACGATCTGAACCAGCTTCTTGCCGAGAGGCATCGTCTCATCTGGCTGGCAAAACTCCGGTAGCAGAACTGGGGTGAATTCGGCGGCCATCTAGAATGTTGAAAATCGGAGAGAAGTCAGAAATGAACAGGGGAGAATTACGGAATGATAAGGACATAAAATAAATAGTCTCTTCCTATGGCTTTCCGGTCCTAGGGGTTACGTCCTACGGTCAGCGTGTGCTCTGATACCATCTCTGTAGCGACCCGACCCAAAATCGGTCAAGTCTCTGTGTAGCTGTACCATCCCAAGATCATGCTGGCACACACAGTACATTGATGAAATAATCAAAGTTCAATCACACCTGAATTTATTACACGATTCTCATATCGAGTCTTTATTACAATAGAATAAATTTGGCCGAATGCCAACTCATGAGAAATAAACTAAATAAAGCTGCGGAAGCGTAGAAGAATAGCGAGTCCATCCGACTCCATAGGGCAATCGCCAAGCGCGGATCGTAGCCTCACTCCTGATCGGAATACTCCTCTGCAACATAAGACGTAGCAGCCGTGTAGGTCAGCATTTTGAATATGCCGGCAAGTCATAAAGAGAGAATAACAATAAAAATTACTATCACTATATGCAATTTGGCTGTGGGGCTCTAAGTTTCATTGTTTTGCGAAAAAGCCAGTTTTTCCCTACAACAATGGACTTGTTTGCAAATACTACAAAATGTTGGTAGTTATTGAGATGGTTCCGCCAACCAATGTCTCATTCCCAATTATTAAATAATCCCCTCAATTAATTTATTAATTTCAGTGTTGAGATATCCGAAATACTTCCAAGTTCCAGAGGCTCAAATTGTCCGTAACCGGGGACACGGCTAACCGATTAGATCTTCACTCTGCAGAGGTTTGCGCACTTTACCCGCAAGATTCGTTCCCTCCTTTTAAGTCTTCGCACTTCCTGGTGTTTGAAGACGGGATGAACGAAACAGGGTCTTCCGAAGAGTTCCTCCGCCACCGCGGTACCCATCCAATCCTACCGTTCTTCTACATCTCGTAGCACCGTCCGGCCAGAGTCACACCTAGGGTTGACCAAGCCAGGGCCCATAATGGCTTGCGGCTGCACAGGTAAGCTTCCGGTAAATGAGGTATACATCCGTATCTTCGTGGCTGGGTGAAGCTTTCCGCAAGATGTCATGGCGCTTCTCCATGCATCCCGCCAACCACTGGTTTTCTCCAGGTGCCGTCAACAAATCCTCCACCCAAGAGTGAATTTTGAAGTCCATCTTGACTCTCACATCTCCCTTATGGATCACTCAACCAACCCGTCTCACGAGCATAGCAAAATTAAACTACTTCGTCCCGGGCAATGGTAACAAGGGGAATTGGGTTCATCCTACCTCATGATACTACTCAAGAACATAACTTCAAATTCTTCTACTGCATGCATGGTGGGGAGGTATAATTCTAATGCAATAAAAATCATAGGTATAGTAAAAGGAATATGATCAATGACTTGCCTTGCTGACGATCTTCGTAAGTTAGGGATTCGTGGTAGCAAGCTTCGCACTCCGGAAATTCTACCGAGGCAAACAACAATCATAATAAGCATACAACATATGATCACTTAACATAATAGCATGCTAACATAACACACAAAGCAATTGAACCAAAACCCAAAGAAAAACTCGAAGAAATCCAAATCAATGTTTTCACCATATCAAACAACAACCAAGAAATAGTTTTGCACAACCAAATTTTTCTTAACAGAACCTAAGCATGGGTTTGTGCTAACTAACGGAAAAGAAAACATCATGCAACTAGGAGCAAAAAGAATCACATCAAAAGCTATTATAAAACTCCTATTATGCCTAAAACAATCCTAGCAAGAAAAAATAAAATAAAAGTTTTATTTATTGTAAATAAAAGTCCATGTTCTAAAGTTACAGAAACTAACCTAAAATAAACTATCACATAAGAAAAATAAAATTATTTGCTAATTAAAACAATAGGAAAACAGTAGCTAGTTAAATAATTAAGAACTACATGGTTTTGATTAAAACTATTTTTTTATTAAATCTAAAATACCTAAATAAATTCCTACGGTTAGGCAAGGTCAAAACAAAGTAGTGACAAAAGAATCACTAAAATAAAATAATTCTAACTCACTTTATAGCAGAATTACTAATCTGTCTAAAACTAAAATAAAACAATTTCTAAAAATTTAACATGACTAAACATATTTTCTACAGAAACTACAACAAATTTGCAAACTAACAAAAAAAGGATCAATTAAAAATATTAAGTAGATTAAAAGATATGGATTTTTCAAATCTGAAACTATTCTGTTAAAAACAGAAACGAAGAAAAATTAACTAAAAAGAAAAACCGGCTAATGGGCCTATCTAACGCATCGGCGTAATATAACTAAATTGCGCCCGAGACAATAAACCGCTTCGGGCCGGTCTAATTAAACCTAACTAACTAAAATAAACCGTAAATAAAACCGGATCTTATTAAGAAAAACCGTACCCCTTCGGGGATCTAATCTACACCCTACGTCTAGATCTAACGGTGGGGGTGATCTCCGGCGACTTACCGACGGCGGCGGTCGACGGCGGCTCGGGCGACGATGGCGCGGGGGCTCCTGTGGTCGGGGACGACGACGGAGGCCTCCGCGAGTCTTGGCAGAGCAAGGGGTTCAGTGGTGGAGTCGGGAAGCTCGAGGGGTTGAGGAACGGGACAATGGGACAATGGCGGCGGCGCCGGACTCGGCATTTAATTGCGGCGAGGGGAGAGGGTCGGGCGAGGGGGGAAGGGGAACGGGCGAGGCGGGGAATTTATAGGGGGACCCGGCTTGGGCGAGGGGAAAGATCGGGCGAGGGGATCGGGGAGGATCCCGGATTCGTCGGGATTCCGGCGAGCGGCGGCGGGGGTTGGCGTGGGCGAGGGGAAGAAGGAGAGGTGGGGCCGGGGTGTCGGTGAGAGAGGGAGGGGGCGTTCGGTCGGGCGACCGAGGGGAGAGGGTTTCGGCGCGGGTCGGCTCGGGCGTGGGCCGGCTCGGCCGTTGGTTGGGCCTGGGGCTGGGCTGCGCCTGGTGGGTGCCTCGGCGCTGGCTGGGCCGGTTGGCCTGGCTGGCGTCTGAGGTTTCTTTTTCTATTTTATTTTTTTGAATTTGAGAGAGAGAGAAAATATATTAGATATATATATTTTTTATATAGGACATATATATATATATCAAAATGATCAGGGGAATATTTCCTATAATTTGAACATTTTTCCAGGGGCAAAACTCAAACTTTATAAAAAATCATTTTTCTAAAATTCCAAATAAAATTCAGATTTGAATTCAAACTTTTTGGCAGGGTTTTTCATCTGACATATTTGGAGTGTCATGTTTACTCCTCTCATACTTTTTCTCAAGTATTTGTCAGGCATTGATTTGAAATAATTTCAACTGCCAAATTTTGAATTCAAATTCTATCAACTCAAAATCTTCTGAAACTCCAAATGCCACTCAAATTCAAACAATATGCATAGATGCTTAGCTATAATTGTAAAACATTCCAAATAGGAAATTTGGGATGTTACACAATCCTTTGCCGTCCATTTCATGGAAGCGGACGGCAAAGAAGGCCTTTGCTGGCACCTATTTAGACGGACAGTTTGCCGTCTGCTGATGGACGACAAAGAAGTTTGCCGTCCGGGATCTATGCCTTTGCCGTCTGCCATGGCGGACGACAAAGAAGCTGATTCTAGTAGTGTAGGTTTCTCACCCCGCCGCCGAAAGAGAATTGTGAGATGGACAGTTTGGGGGTCGCTTCGGTGGAGGGGGAGATTCAATAGGGGGGCAGAGAGAGTTGGCAATACAGGAAGAAAGAGGAAGGAGGAGATGGATTTAGACATTACAACAACCGAGAGAGTAAGAAGTAATGGGGGCAAGGAATATGTAGCAGCAGCTCGCAAGTGAGGCAAGATCTCCAGCAAGATCAGAAATACCAAGAGGAAAGGGAGGAGCTGGGGAAGACAAACAAGGAAAAAGAAAAACAAGAAGCAGCTAAAACAGGTATGAGAAACACTGATGAGCTGGATGTGAGTAAATCGATGAGTGGAGCTGGGTTTGTGCAACATCAGCATTTGCTCTCAGCACTCCTGACCCAACTTACCCAAGGGAATGCATCGTTGGGAGGGGGTAGCGTCAATCTACGAAGTGGGGTTAATCTGTTGCATCAAAACACAGGGAGAGAGATGGTCAGAGGGGAAAGCTGTTATATTCAAGGAGATGGAAACCAGAGACAACAATGGAGCAATAGATCTGTAAATTTTTCTGATAAAGAGGGGCCATGGATGGAGGAAATTCAAGGGAGAGAACCTGGAAGAGGAGGACAAATGAAAGATGGCAATAAGATAGCGTTGGGAGGTGCTAATACAGTGGTATGCAATAAATGCAAAGATACCAGGCATGCCACAAAAGACTACAAGCTTGATCATTATGCACTGTGTGGGAAGAGGAATCACATCAGTACATCACCGATGACTGCACTTGGTTGAAGTAGATGAAACCAGTTGCTAAATTTATAGGATATGTTGCAAGAGGTTTGGGTGTGCTGGTGGTGCAAAGCTCCAAGGATAATTTGGATCTTGAAACCCCCAACCCAATGGCCCTTGTGACATTTAGATCTGGTGTGCTAAATGAAACTCAACTACAGAAGGGATTCAATTATATGTTCAACTGGAACTGGCAATGGAGGTGTAAGAAACAAGGAAATAATGCCGTTTTGATGAGATTCCCAAACAAAAGCAGACTAATGGAGCTTATCAAGTGTGATGATTTCACTCTCCTGGGCACTGGAGCTGTGATAAATATCAGAAAATGGGCCTTTGACTCACAGGCGGTTGGGAAATTACACACAGCCTGGGTTTCATTTGAAAGGGTCCCTGACTGTTTTAGGAATTTTTTTGGTATGTGTGAGGTGGCAGCATCCTTAGGGCCAGTGCTGGAGATTGACATGGACACCATAACACATGAGAAAATAGGGGCAAAAGTGGGAGTGATGGACTTTGAAAAAATACCAGGATACACTGAAATCACTGATAGAGATTTGAACATCTACAGAGTTATGCCAGCTTTGGAGAAGGTAGTTGAGTGGGCTGGTATGGTGATCATAAGAGACAACATCTAGAAGAGACTGGGATGGATTGTGTGGGGGTTGAAGTTAGAAAGAGACAAAAACAACAAGTAACTCAGGAGATACCAGCAGAGAGGCTATAAATTTGGGCAGCTTGAGCTTGGTGCAATTTGAAGAAGTCAAAAAGAGAAGTGAAGAAATACTTTCAACAGGAACAGAATAAGGAGAGAGAAGCAAGGAAGAAGGTGGAAGCAGAACTAGTAACACTCATGAGGAGGATGCAAGAAAATGAGGAATAGAAAGCTAGGCAGAAAGCTATCAAAGCCCAAGAGGAGAAAAGAATTCTGAAAATGGAGAAGGAAAGGAAAAGCCTAATGGACCCGGTCCATAAACATCAAATTATGATTGCTAAGTGTGTGGAGAAGATTGAAAGATGGGAGGAAAGGGAAAAGGAAATAGAAAATATTACTAAAACTGAACTAGAGAAGATGGAGGAAAACAAAGAGGAAGAAAATGGTACTTATGTTGAGCCTGTGGATTATGGGGCTAGTCAAGAATCAGTTGGCTCCTTTGCTACCAAACTGGGCCTAAACCCTGAGGATCAAAAAGAAGGAAAATGCAATGATAACAATGGGAAGATGGAGTGAGAAGGTGTGACAGACTAATGGATAAGCAAGATGTGAAGATTGAGGAGCTGGCCAAACAAAGAACAGTAGACAAGAACAACTATGGTAAGATATACAATCCAGATGTGGGAAATTCCTCTTATTTTCATGGCTGGTAAAATTGGTATAGATTTGGGATGTACCATTGATATGGTTAATCAAAATTTAGAGATCATTGAGAAAATGGAGCAAAGCAGAAAAGACTTCTACTATACTCATCTTAAACAAAAAGAGGAGATACCAGTGCAAAAAGAGATATCTCTCATTGACAATGGGTACATCGCTCTTAAAGAATTATGCTCTGATGAGGATCACTCAGATGTTGAAATTGAAATTGATTATTATTCTCATCTGAAAAAAAATATTTACTAGTGGAAAGAAAAACAGTTTAGGTTCACCTGGGATCACCAGTGTGAAACCGACTATATATATTGGGGGGGTGTAGAAAAAGGAAAAAATATGATAGGCATGATTTGGAATGTTAGGGGGATTGGGTCTCATATCAAAAAAAAATCCTTTATTAGAGATTGTATCTGTGATAAGAAAATTTATTTCATTGGTCTTCAAGAGACTATCAAAAATGAGTTTACTAAAAATGAACTTCACAATCTGTGTGGGGGTAGAAATTTTAGTTGGAATTGGATACAACCTAGGGAAAATCAGGAGGTATCCTTGTTGGTGTTAATAATGATTCCTTTGAGATTCTCAATGTTGAGAAAGGGGTTTACTGTATAGAACTTTACTCCTAGACAAAAAGGCCAAATTTGAATGCAACCTTATAATTGTCTATGGTGATGCACAAAATGTGGTTAAAGCTGCTTACATGGCAGAAATATCCAGGATATATCATGATAATGCTGTTGTTCCCTGTCTCATGGGGGGATTGGATTTTAACATCATTAGAAAAAGTGAGGATAAAAATAAACCTGTTGGATGTGACCACTGGAGCTTTGTTTTTAATGCAATCATTGAACAGGCTGGCTTCAGAGAGCAACCTTTGAATGGTAGAAAATTTACTTGGGCAGATAATCACCAGGACCCCACATATGAAAAATTAGATAGAGTCCACATATGCCCAGATTGGAAAGACCATTATCCCCTGACTGAAGTCTATGCTATGGAGAGGGAGCTATCTGATCATACACCTCTTATACTTGATATAGGGGAAAGAAAATATACACCAACCATTTTTAGATTTGAAAACTCTTGGATGTTGAGGGAGGGTTTTAGAGAATGTGTAAACAAAATTTGGTTGGCCAAATACCATGGGGATACCATGTAACAATGGCAAACTAGAATGAGAACTTTTAGACAGAAAGTGAGAGGGTGGATTATAAACTCTGATCATGGCATGGAAAAATAAACAAAGAAATCCTGATGAAACTAAATGCTTTAGATAAAAATGCAGAAACCATGGGGCTTACTGCCCATGATAGAGAGGAACAAAAGGAGCTTAGGCCCCAATTACACAGTACAGGCTGCTCAGACAAGAAGAGCTGAAGTGTCTACAGAGATATAAGGATAGAGAGATTAATGATGGTGATTGCAATACAAAATACTATCATGCCAAGGTAAATGGTAGAAGCAGGAAAAACAGAATATTATCATTAGAACAAGAGGAAGGGGTAATTGGGGGAGAGAACAACCTCATTAAATACATCACTGATTTTTACAAGAAACTTTTTGGGCAACCAGACTTATCCACTATCAACCTTAATACTTTGGGGGGGGGGGGGGCAGGGGATTACTAGGGAGCAGGCAGACCTGCTTATTAAACCCTTTTCAATGGAAGAATTACATTATGTGGTCTTTGGGATGAAAAAAACAAAATGCCTAGCCCAGATGGACTTCCCATTGATTTTTATCAGCAAATTTCGGAGGTAGTCAAATGGGATCTCATGAAGTTATTGAATGAATTTCAGGATGGAAATTAGACATAACAAGACTAAACTATGGGATCATCACTTTGATTCCAAAAGTTGTTGATGCTAAACAAATACAAAAATTTAGACCAATCTATCTACTAAATGTCAGTTTCAAGATTATTACTAAGGTGCTGATGAACAGACTTAGTGCAGTAATCAAACCTATTATCCTACCAACACAGACTGCCTTTATCAAAGGCAGGTATATAATGGAAGGGACAGTAGTGCTGCATGAAACCCTCAACACCATACATCATAACAAACAAAGTGTTGTGCTGATCAAAGTGGACTTTGAAAAAGCATATGACAAGATAAAATGGCCTTTTGTCTATAAAATGGTGAAAATGAAACAATTCCCAAATAAATGGTGTGATATGGTTATGCACACCATGATAGGAGGGCAGGTTGGGATTAAGGTGAATGATAGGATTCGTCCATACTTTAAAAGCTACAAAGGGTTCAGACAGGGTGATGTCATGTCTCCTCTGTTGTTTGACATAGTTACGGATGATTTGGCAATTATTTTGGATAAAGCTAAACATGCAGGGTATGTCAAAGGGGTCTTAACTGAGTTAGGAGATGATGGGGTGAACATGCTGCAATATGCAGATAACACCATTTTCCTACTTAAAGATGACGAGGAGAGTGCAAAAAACTTAAAATTCATACTTACTGCTTTCGAACAAATGTATGGCCTAACCATCAACTTCCACAAAAGTGAGGTTTATCTGTTTGGGGAGGCCATAAACAAAAGTGAGATTTATCAGGAAATTTTCACTTGCAAGAGAGGGGAGGTCCCTTTCAAATATTTGGGGCTGCCTGTGACTAATGTAAGGCTGGGAAACAAATTCTGGAAAAGTGTCACAGAGAAAATAGAGAAAAGATGTGCATGATGGCAGGGAAGGTTGCTAAATATGGCAGGGAGAGTTACCCTTGTACAAGCATGCCTGTCAAATATGCCGATGTATATGATGTCATTTTATCCCCTGCCAGTGGGAGTGAGGAAAAAAGTTGATTCCTTTAGAGCTAGGTTAGTCTGGCAAGATAATGAAGATAAAAAGAAATATCATCTAGTAAATTGGAGAACTTGTTGTCTCCCAAAAGATTTGGGGGGGGGGGTGCGCTGGGGATCTTAAATCTAGAACTAATGAATAAAGCTTTATTGGCCAAATGGCTGCGGAAACTGGAGATGGCGGATGGGATGTGGATAAAAATTCTTCTCAATAAATATGTGAAAGGGAAATGCATTTCTGGGATAAAAAAGAAGGCTGGAGACTCCCATTTCTGGGGGAGCCTCATGCAAATTAAAGAGATCTACTTCAAAAATGTGAAGAAGAAAATGGGAGATGGTAAAAATACTCGTTTCTGGGAAGACTGGTGGGTGGGATCCAAACCATTAAAAGAGGCCTATCCAAGTCTATATTTTATTAACCTGAATCATGACATCTCGGTGGATGAAGCCATTGATTTGGGGTGGGCTGGATTTAAATTTAGAAGAAATCTAACTGTTGATAAACAGACTTTGTGGGATAGTATTGAGAGCTAGATGTGAGAGGGTGAGGATGTATGATGGCAAGGATCAGCCACAGTGGATGCTGACAGCCGACAGACAATTCTCTGTTAGATCACTTTACCACTCCCTGATCAAAATTGATGTGGGATTCCCACACAAATATATTTGGAAAATTGAAATTCCAGCAAAAATTAAAATGTTCCTCTGGCTCATTGCCAGGAAAAGTGTGTTGACTAAGGATAATATAATCAAAAAAGGGTGGAGAGGGAAACATGTATGTGTCGATTGTGGCCAGAATTAAACCATTGATCGTCTGTTTTTTATATGCTCAGCTGCTAAACTCCTGTGGAGCTTGATTAAATGTTCATTTAATCTGAAAACATCTCCTAAAGGAATAGATGATTGTCTAGGACCTTGGGTTAGAAGCTTTGTTGATAGAGAGAAAAAACTAGTGCTAGTTGGAATCTCTGCTATCATGTGGGCAATCTGGAAATGTAGAAATGATATTACTTTTCGAGATAGAAAGATCAATGATCCCATGACTCTAATCAAAGTAACATGCAATTGGTTGGTGGATTGGGTTGTTTTGCAGGAAAAAAAACCAGAGCAAGACCTTCTGATGCTAAGGGCAAGGCTAATCGAGCGAGTAGCAAGTGAGGTCTACAAGGCATCGCAGGGGTGGAGAGCTGGGGTGCTGCGGCTGACAGACTAAGGGCCGACGTTGTCCACTTGAAGATTATCTTTTCTTCTCTGTTGAGGCTATGACCTCTTGACCTATTGTCGCCTGTGGCCCAATTTATTGCTGAAGTTGCTTGTTACTTGATATGTCCCGAACTGCTTAGCTTTTGGTAGTTTGTAGTTTGCTTTTAGATCTAGGAGGTACTGGTACTCGAACCTGGTTTCGTGTGTTGGTTTCGTTAATGAAATCAGAGGGGTGGTCCCCCTCTTTTGCTCAAAAAAACATGTGTACGCCTCTTGGCAATGTGCGTTCAGTGGTTAGGAAGACAGTGGTATCCCCAGCCCATTAGAGTTATGTCCTAGACTTGACATTGGTGCTTGCATTTTCCTGAATTTATTGTACGCCTTTTGGCAATGTGCGTTCAGTGGTAGGAGGCGTTCCTGTTGACTACGAAGATGTCTATGGTGACTTTGTCAATCTCAAGACGATGTGTCAGCTCAGTCTCTACAAGGTGCTCATATGGGTAGGGTGTGCGCGCGTCCATAGGGGTGTCTGTATGCTCGTGTATGTGAGGTGCTTCGATTGTACTATGTTCAAAAATAATAATATTTTTCGGATGCTCAAATCTAGTTTGTGTGTGGTTTCCTTTCACAAAAATAAATTTAAATGTGGTATCTAAACTTCATTTCCAACTTTCTTTTTATCTCCAACTCCTCACTCCCCACGCCCGTGATCATGAAATTCCTTGCTAATCGTCTCCAAAATGTGATTCTGAGCATTGTTCATATAAACCAGTACAGGTTCCTCAAGGGGAAGACCATTCAAGATTGTCTCGCGTGGTCGTTCGAATTTATATACCAATATTAGATGTCTCGCGTGAAGCTCTAAACACTCTTATATTTGTTTACGGAGGAGTACTGTCGGGGGAATGGACCCCGGGCAGGCAACGGAACCCGGATCCTCTTCAAAAACAACAGGGCTGGCACCGCTCCTCAATACCGGCTCGCGCTTGGCCGGGTCGCTTGACCCGGCCAGGTCCCGCGACCTGGCCGGACTCGCCGACCCGGCTAGACACATCGACTCGGCCCCAACGACTAGCGCAAGACAGCCGAACTTGGCACGACCAAGGCTTCCTCAACAAGCCAACACCACCCGTGGTGTGCTCCGCAATCCGGCCACGGGTCAGCTCCCGTCCCATCCAGGCCGTACAATGGGACGAGTCTTCAATCAGCGATGACCGAGGCAATAGTGCCCCGCCCATGCCTCTCGTCAGCCGGAGCGTGGCAACATTGCCCCTCGCCTACCCGCTGACCAGGGCCGGCGTGGCTCAGGTGCTCCGCCCTCACGACGACAAAGAAGCTACTGACTGACGGAGAGCATCAGACACGACTCGACTCGGCCACGCCCTGACGATCAAGAAGACGGGCACAGTTCCCCTAGGCATGCAGGGCCCGCACCTAGGGGAACCCGGCGAACCACAAGACCTCAGCGGGACCCAGCCCGGGTCCCCGGACGCCGACAATACGGACCCACCGACCTGTAACGTTACCATTGTACCACTGGGGGGTTGGTCTATAAAACCCCCCAGGATCCCGCGATCAGGCAGGCAAGCAGAAAGCAGAGAACGCATACGAGAGAAAAGCAAGTAAACATAGGGCTAACCAAACAGCAACACTGTGGAGAACGAGCAGCCCAAGCCTTGGCCAGCTTCCTTCCCCCTCCATACAGCTCCAGGAGCGACATTGTACTATCGATCATCCAACTGCACTCAACAAGACTAGGGGTATTATCTCTCCGGAGAGCCCCAAACCTGGGTATGTCCGGTGTCCCGCGCCCGCTCATGCCAACCTCGCCTCTGGAGTCCACCAGCGCCCTCGAGCCTCCTCCTCTCCTTAGCCATCCCTTGGAATCTGCCGTGCGCCCACCACGACAAGTACCTATCAACATGAACCATGAAGATGGCAATCGCATAGCAGGGATCTTTGGATGTACGGTGGGGGCGATGCCCTTTACCTTCCGTCGCCGAGCATAGCTCATGCCACTGGTAGTGTCAATGGAGGGGCTTCGACCGGTTAATTCGGTTTTGCGTTGGTCTTGTTTGGTTGGCATACTACACTGATGGAGTTCCACATGCAATGGACACGTGCGGGTCATTCTGGTGGAGGGATATCATGCAATTAGTTGATGTGTAGAAGGGGTTCACCACGGCGCAGTGATACGTCCATTTTTCATCATGCTTTTATATCAATATTTATTGCATTATGGGCTATTATTACACATTATATCTCAATACTTATGGCTATTCTCTCTTATTTTATAAGGTTTACCATGAAGAGGGGGAATGCCGACAGCTGGAAAAGGAGCAAACATTGGAAACCTATTCTGCACAGCTCCAAAAGTCCTGAAACTCCACGAAACATCTTTTTGGAATTTATAAGAATTATTGAGCGAAAGAAATACACCGGGGGCCACACCTGTCCAGAGACAGGAGGGCCCCCCCTGTGGTGCGCCCCTATCTCCGGGCCCCTGGTGGGCCTCCGTGTCCATCTTTCGCTATATCGAGCTTTTACCCCGAAAAATCGTGGGCAAGCTTACGGGACGAAACTCCGCCGCCACGAGATGGAACCTTGGCGGAACCAATCTAGGGCTCTGGCGGAGCTGTTCTGCCGGGGACACTTCCCTCCGGGAGGGGGAAATCAACACTAACGTCATCACCAACGATCCTCTCATTGGGAGGGGGTCAATCTCCATCAACATCTTCACCAGCACCATCTCCTCTCAAAACCCTAGTTCATCTCTTGTATCCAATCTTGTATCAAAACCACAAATTGGTACCTGTGGGTTGCTAGTAGTGTTGATTACTCCTTGTAGTTGATGCTAATTGGTTTACTTGGTGGAAGATCATATGTTCAGATCCTTTATGCATATTATTACTCCTCTGATTATGAACATGAATATACTTTGTGAGTAGTTACGTTTGTTCCTAAGGACATGGGTGAAGTCTTGCTATTAGTAGTCATGTGAATTTGGTATTCGTTCGATATTTTGATGAGATGTATGTTGTCTTTCCTCTAGTGGTGTTATGTGAACATCGACTACATGACACTTCACCATTATTTGGGTCTAGAGGAAGGCATGGGGAAGTAATAAGTATATGATGGGTTGCTAGAGTGAGAGAATCTTAAACCCTAGTTTATGCGTTTCTTCATTAGGGGCTGATATGGATCCATATGTTTAATGTTGTGGTTAGGTTTACCTTAATACTTCTTTCGTAGTTGCGGACGCTTGCAATCGGGGTTAATCATTGATACGTCTCCAACATATCTATAATTTTTTATTGATCCATGCTACTTTATCTATTGTTTTGGACTATAATGGGCTTTATTTTCCACTTTTATATTACTTTTGGGACTAACCTATTAACCGGAGGCCCATCCCAGAATTGCTGTTTTTTTGCCTTTTTCAGTATTTTGAAGAAACAGAATATCAAACGGAGTCCAAACGGAATGAAACCTTTGGAAACGTGATTTTCTCACCGAACGTGATCCAGGAGACTTGGACCCTACGCCAAGGAACCAGAGAGGCGGTCACGAGGGTGGGGGCGCCCCCCTAGGGCGCGCCCCATGCCTCGTGGGTCCCTCGAAGCTCCACCGACATACTCCTTCCTCCTTATATATACCTATGTACCCCCAAACGATCAGAGGGGGAGCCAAACACCTAATTCCACCGCCGTAACTTCCTGTATCCACGAGATCCCATCTTGGGGCCTGTTCCGGAGCTCCGCCGGAGGGGGCATCCACCACGGGGGGCTTCTACATCAACACCATAGCCTCTCCGATGAAGTGTGAGTAGTTTACTTCAGACCTTCGGGTCCATAGCTAGTAGCTAGATGGATTCTTCTCTCTTTTGGATCTCAATACAATGTTCTCCCTCTCTCATGGAGATCTATTCGATGTAATCTTCTTTTTGCGGTGTGTTTGTTGAGACCAATGAATTGTGGGTTTATGATCCAGCTTATCTATGAATAATATTTGAATCTTCTCTGAATTCTTTTATGTATGATTGAGTTATCTTTGCAAGTCTCTTCGAATTATACGTTTGGTTTGGCCAACTAGATTGGTAGTTCTTGCAATGGGAGAAGTGCATGGCTTTGGGTTCAATCTTGCGGTGTCCTTACCCAAAGGATGTAAAGGGTTGCAAGGCACGTATTGTATTGTTGCCATCGAGGATAACAAGATGGGGTATTTATCATATTGCATGAATTTATTCCTCTACATCATGTCATCTTGCTTAAGGCGTTACTCTGCTTTTTAACTTAATACTCTAGATGCATGCTGGATAGCGGTCGATGAGTGGAGTAATAGTAGTAGATGCAGAATCGTTTGGTCTACTTGTCTCGGACGTGATGCCTATATACATGATCATACCTAGATAACCTCATAACTATGCTCAATTCGTCAATTGCTCAACAGTAATTTGTTCACCCACCGTAGAATAATTATGCTCTTGATGAAGCCACTAGTGAAACCTATGGCCCCGGTCTATTCTCATCATATCAATCTCTATCACTTTTATACTTGCTTTGTTTTACTTTGCCTTTTACTTTTTACTTTGCATCTTTATACCAAAATACCAAAAATATTATCTCTATCAGTTCTCACTCTCGTAAGTGACCGTGAAGGATTGACAACCCCTAATCGCATTGGTTGCAGTAGCTATCGTTTATGCAGGTAAGAGGGACTTGTGCGTGGCCTCCTCTTGGATTGATACCTTGGTTCTCAAAAACTGAGGGAAATACTTACGCCATCTGTGCTGCATCATCCTCTCCTCTTCGGGAAAACCAACGCAAGCTCAAGACGTAGCAAGAAGGATTTCGGTGCCGTTGTCGGGAGGCTTACGCAAGTCAAGTGAAGATTTGACTCCGACAACGAGCCATTTCTGGCGCCGTTGCTGGGGAGTCTACGCAAAAGTCAACATACCAAGTACCCATCACAATCCCTATCTCTCGCATTACATTATTTGCCATTTGCCTCTCGTTTTCCTCCCCCCAACTTCACCCTTGCCGTTTTATTCTCCCTCTCTTTCCCAATCTCCTCCTCTTTTTCCCTTTGCCTTTTGTTTGCTCGTGCGTTGGATTGTTTGTTTTTCGCGATGGCTCAAGATGCTACCAAATTGTGTGACTTCACCAATACCAATAATAATGATTTCCTTAGCACTCCGGTTGCTCCTCTTGCCAATACTGAATCTTGTGAAATCAATACTGATTTTTTGAATCTTGTTATGAAAGATCAATTCGCCGGCCTTCCTAGTGAAGACGCCGCTACTCATCTGAATAGCTTCGTTGATTTATGTGATATGCAAAAGAAAAAAGATGTCGATAATGATGTCGTTAAATTGAAGATATTTCCTTTTTCGCTTAGAGATCGTGCTAAAGCGTGGTTTTCATCTTTGCCTAAAAATAGTATTGATTCTTGGAACAAGTGCAAAGATGCTTTTATCTCTAAGTATTTTTCCTCCCGCTAAGATTATCTCTCTTAGAAACGATATTATGAATTTTAAGCAACTTGATCATGAACATGTTGCACAAGCATGGGAGAGAATGAAATTAATGATACTTAATTGTCCTACTCATGGTTTGAACTTATGGATAATTATACAAAAAAAATATGCTGGATTGAATTTTTCTTCTAGAAATCTTTTAGACTCGGCCGCGGGAGGCACTTTTATGGAAATCACTTTAGGAGATGCTACTAAACTCCTAGATAATATTATGGTTAATTATTCTCAATGGCATCTTGAAAGATCTACTAATAAAAAGTGCATGCGATAGAAGAAATCAATATCTTGAGTGGAAAGATGGATGAACTTATGAAATTATTTGCTACTAAGAGTGTTTCTTCTGATCCTAATGATATGCCTTTGTCTACCTTGATTGAGAATAATAATGAATCTATGGATGTGAATTTTGTTGGTAGGAATAATTTTGGTAACAACGCGTATAGAGGGAATTTTAATCCTAGGCCTTATCCTAATAATCCTTCTAATAATTATGGAAATTCCTAATACAAATCTTATGGAAATTTTAATAAGATGTCCTCTGAATTTGAGAGTAGTGTTAAAGAGTTCATGAATTCACAAAAGAACTTTAATGCTTTGCTTGAAGAGAAATTGCTTAAAGTTGATGATTTGGCTAGGAACGTTGATAGAATTTATCTTCAGATTGATTCTTTAAAGCTTAGATCTATTCCTCCTAAGCATGATATCAATGAGTCTCTCAAAGCTATGAGAATTTCTATTGATGAGTGCAAAGAAAGAACCGCTAGGATGCGTGCTACAAAAGATGCCTTTATTAAAGTGTGTTCTTCTAATTCCTATGAAAATCAAGATGAAGATCTAAAAGTTATTGATCGTCCCTATTAAATCTTTGTTTTGCAATATGAATCTTGATGAAACTGAATATGATCTTCCTTTACCTAGAAGGCGTTCTAAGAATTCGGAGTTTTTAGATCTTGATGATGAAATTGATAAAAGTGGGATTGAAAGAAATAAAAATCTAGATATTGCTAAACCCACTATATTGGATCTCAAGGAATTTAATTATGAAAATTGCTCTTTAATTGATTGTATTTCCTTGTTGCAAACTGTGCTAAATTCTCCTCATGCTTATAGTCAAAATAAGGCCTTTACCGAACACATTGTTGATGCCTTGATGCAATCTTATGAAGAAAAGCTTGAGTTGAAAGTTTCTATCCCTAGGAAACTCTATGATGAATTGGAACCTACTATCAAAATTAAAACTAAAGATTATGAGTTTCATGCTTTGTGTGATTTGGGTGCTAGTGTCTCCACTATTCCCAAAACTTTGTGTGATTTGCTAGATTTCCGTGACTTTGATGATTGCTCTCTAAACTTGCGTCTTGCGGATTCCACTATTAAGCCTATGGGAAGAATTGATGATGTTCTTATTGTTGCAAATAGGAATTATGTGCCCGTAGATTTTATCGTTCTTGATATAGATTGCAATCCTTCATGTCCTATTATTCTTGGTAGACCTTTCCTTAGAACGATTAGTGCAATTATTGATATGAAGGAAGGGAATATTAGATTCCAATTTCCATTAAAGAAAGGCATGGTACACTTCCCTAGAAAGAAACTAAAATTACCATATGAATATATTATGAGATCCACTTATGGATTGCCTACCAAAGATGGCAATACCTAGATCTATCATCGCTTTTATGCCTAGCTAGGGGCGTTAAACGATAGCGCTTGTTGGGAGGCAACCCAATTTTATTTTTAGTTTTTTTTTTTATTTTTTTCTTATGTTTAGGAATAAATAATCCATCTAGCCTATGTTTAGATGTGGTTTTATCTTTTAATTAGTGTTTGTGCCAAGTTAAACCTATTGGATCTTCTTGGATGATAGTTATTTGATCTTGCTGTAATTTCCAGAAACTTTGCGCTCAGTGCCCGAATTGTTAAAAATCACCAGAACGTGATAAAATACTGATTCCAATTGATGCTGATCAATAAACAAATTGTCCAGGTCTTCTAATTTTGGTAGAATTTTTTTGAGTTCCATAAGTTTGCGTTAGTTACAGATTACTACAGACTGTTCTGTTTTTGACAGATTATGTTTTGCGTGTGTTGTTTGCTTATTTTGATGAATCTATGGCTAGTAAAATAGTTTATAATCCATAGAGAAGTTGGAATACAGTAGGTTTAACACAAATATAAATAAAGAATGAGTTCATTACAGCACCTTAAAGTAGTCTTTTGTTTTCTTTCTCTAACGGAGCTCACGAGATTTCTATTGAGTTTTGTGTTGTGAAGTTTTCAAGTTTTGGGTGAATTCTTTTTGATGGATTATGGAACAAGGAGTGGCAAGAGCCTAAGCTTGGGGATGCCCATGGAACCCCCAAGATAATCCAAGGACACCAAAAAGTCAAAGCTTGGGGATGCCCCGGAAGGCATCCCTCTTTAAATCCACTTCCATCGGTAATTTACTTGGAGCTATATTTTTATTCACCACATGATATGTGTTTTGCTTGGAGCGCCTTGTATTATTTGCGTCTTTGCTTGTTAGTTTACCACAATCATCCTTTCTGTACACACCTTTTGAGAGAGCCATACATGAATTGAAATTTGATAGAATACTCTATGTGCTTCACTTATATCTTTTGAGCTTGATAGTTTGCTCATAGTGCTTCACTTATATCTTTGAGCGTGATAATTTTTGCTCTAGTGCTTCACTTAGATCTTTTAGAGCACGGTGGTGGATTTGTTTTAAAGAAAATTGATCTCTCATCCTTCACTTAGATTATTTTGAGAGTCGTTAATAGCATGGTAATTTGCTTAATGTTAATATACTTGGTATTCAAGATATGTGAAACTTTCTTTTGAGTGCGTTGAATACTAAGATAAGTTTGATGCTTGATAATTGTTTTGAGATATGGAGGTGATAATATCAAAGTCGTGCTAGTTGAGTAGTTGTGAATTTGAGAAATGCTTGTGTTGAAGTTAGCAAATCCCGTAGCATGCACGTATGGTTAAAGTTGTGTAACAAATTTGAAACATGAAGTGTACCTGGCTTGTGCATCCTTATGAGTGGCGGTCGGGGACGAGCGATGGTCTTTTCCTACCAATCTATCCCCCTAGGAGCATGCGCGTAGTACTTGATTTTTGATGACTTCTAAATTTTTGCAATAAGTATATGAGTTCTTTTGACTAATGTTGAGTCCATGGATTATCGCACTTTTACCTTTCCGCCTTTGCTAGCCTCTTGATGCAGTGCATTGCCCTTTCTCACCTTGAGAGTTGGTGCAAACTTAGCGGTGCATCCAAACCCGTGATACGATACGCTCTATCACACATAAACCTCCTTATATCTTCCTCAAAACAGCCACCAAACCTACCTATTATGGCATTTCCATAGCCATTCTGAGGTATATTGCCATGCAACTTTCCACCGTTCTGTTCATCATCATCATGACATACATTACTTTTGTCATATTGCCATTGCATGATCATGTAGTTGACATCATATTTGTGGCAAAGCCACCATGCATTATTTTTCATACATGTCCCTCTTGATTCATTGCACCATCCCGGTACACCGCCGGAGGCATTCATATAGAGTCATACCTTGTTCTAATTTCGAGTTGTAATCCTTATGTTGTAATCAATAGAAGTGTGATGATCATCATTATTAGAGCATTGCCCAAAAAAAGAGAAAGGCCAAAAAGAAAAAAAAAAGGTCCAAAAAAAAGAAAATAAATGTAGCGACCCGACCTCAGACGGTCAAGCCTCTGTGTTGCTGTGCCATCCCTGGATCAGTATACTGGCACACACAGTACACCAATGTATATATCAAAGTGCAATCACATTATAAGTAATCGGGTGTGGAGTCCCATCAACGCCATCGGCAGGTTGAGTGTAGACCGTAACCCTGTATCGTAACTCTTACTCGTCGAGGAAATATCTGCAACATGATACGTTGCAGCCGTGTAGGTCAGTACATTGAATGTACCGCAAGATCACAATAAGAGAAAACAGATGATAAACTATACTATATGCAGTATGGCTTTGTGGCTCAGATCTGAGTTTTGTTTGCGTAAAAGCTGGTTTTATTTTCCCTACATCAAAGGAATAAATGAAGTCTGTACTATAGAGTTTTCTATCATGACATGGTTCCGCCAACCGATGTCTCATAGCCCAAATTCATCATAAGTTGCCCACAATTAAGTTATCAGTCCGGTGTTGAGAGTTCGAGATAGATCCAAGTCCAGATGCTCAAATTGTCCGTAATCGGGACACGGCTCATCGATTAGGTTTTAACCCTCTGCAGAGGTTTGTACACTTTACCCGCAAGATTCGATCCTCTCTTTACGTTCTCGCACTTCAGGTGTTTGAGAACAAGATGACCAAACATGGTCTTCGAAGATTTCCCGACCACCGTCCGGTGCTCATCCAATCCTACCGTAGTTCTACATCCGCTAGCACCGCCCCAGCCAGATTCACCACTAAGGTCAACCAAGCGAGCCCATAGTGACTTGCGGTTGCACAGGTAAGCTTTCGGGCATGAAGTATTCTTTCGTCTCTTTGAGTCTGGGTGAAGCTTTCGCAAGATGTCATGGCGCTTCTCCATGCATCTCGCCAACCTTGGATTCTCCAGGTGCCGTCAACCATCCTTCACCCAAGAGTGTGTATTGAATTCTTGTCTCGAGTCTTGAAGTCTTGAGGCCTTGAAGATGCAGTCCTTGCAGATTCCATCATGGAGTTGTCGTCATTGACGAGATCCTCCATTCTCACACCACTCCCGAGCACTCATACCAACCCGTCTACTATAGCGTAGCATTAAAATAAATAACGTCACGGGCTTGGTAATAGGGTGATGGGTTCCTACCTCATGCATACTACTCAACTACAAGGATTCAATATCACTACTGGAGGGATTGTTGCGAAGATGACACTAGATGCAATAAAACACATAGGTATGAAAAACATGGTCAAAGTGAACTTGCCTGGTAAGTTGATGAAGATAACAACACTCTCGAATAATGACTTGGTAGAACTATTCGTCACTCCGTTGAAAATCTATATAGTCAAACATAGCATTCATATAAGCAAACATCCTAGCAAACAATTTTAACACTCATAATAAAACCAACAAATAAAGCAAATCAAGGGACACCAAATAAAAACAAAGGAAAACTACACAACAAAACTACTAAAGAAAACTCTAAGACATAACACAAAAATAGTTTTGTCCTAAGTAAAATTTAACATCAAAGGAAATACCAACATAATAAATAATCTGAATAGAAAATATAAAACAACTAATTTTAACAGAAAGTATTTTTCATAAACTTTTAATAGCAAAAAGAAACAAATAAAAAGCTTTTATGAAACACTAACTATGACCTAAACAAGTTTTCATACAAAACTAAGAAAACAAATTTTAAAATAAAAACAAAATTTTCTTTTGTTGACTAACAGAAACAAAACTAAATTTTTCAAGAGTGACAAAAAGAAATAATTTGAAACTAATAAAACAATAAAGAAAAGACTAAAACAAAACTATAACTAAAACAGTTCTGTTTTGCTAAAAACCTAATTTAAAAATAAAGTAAAAATAAAGAAGTATATGCTACTGGATAGACAAAACCATAATAAAATAGTAGCAACAAGAATCAATCAAAATACTTTGTAAAACTCAAAATATGACCAAATTAGTGATTTGAACAAATTTCATCAAATTCAAATCTAAACTATTCAAATTTGAAACCTAAGTACACAAACAGAAACATAAGCAAATTTGTGACATAATGCAAAAAGAATCAACTCAAACGGAGTTACGGAACTTAAGTTATGAACAAAAGAAGTTTGAATATGAATCTGAACAAATTTTGAAATTTTAAACTTTCAAAAACATGTTTGAGTTGAATTATTGGATAGAGGAGATCGTAACGAAGAAGTGGGCGTTGCTTTCATCTAATTTGGATGAACGAGTAAAAAGTTATGGCTATTTGAAAAATCAGGGCCAAGTTGTTTTATGAAAGAAAAATAGTTACGGCTAAGGTCTAATGTATAAATACGTAGACTAATTGATAATCTAATCTATTGTATTAGTCTAAAAATAATAAAATACGGAAGTATAAGTAGAAAAAAAAAGAAAAAAAACAAAGTAAGATACCTTTATAAGGTAGAGAAAAGACAACTTCGGAGAGAGAAGAAAATTTCCAGAAGTCGCGCCGGAGAGGAGAAAAAAAATATTTTTCTTAGTCAAACCAAAATATTGATTTAAACCGGATCGGATGATTTTTGAAGGCTCTATGGTTCTATATTTATAGGTGGAAAAGTGGTTTAAGGGTTAAAGGTTAGGCAATGTGGGACTAAACGTAGACGTAATTAAACGAAATAGAGCAGAAAAAGGCTAAGGCCTCGGCCGGCCGCGCGCGTACACTGTAATTTTTTTTTTTGACCAATAGAAAAGAAAAGAAAAACTATGAAAAAAAAGAAAAAAATGGGGAAGGAATATGGCCCGCTGGGCCTGGCCCATTTAGGAGGAGGGAAAATGAAAAAAAGAAAAACAAAGGAGCGCCCATGCTACTACGTTGCGCGCGTGGGCGACTGTTAGTCCTAAGCGCACGTGCAGTTTTTTTTGAAACAGAAAAGGAAATCTGAATAAATAAAACCAAAATAGAATTTTATATAGGCATATTATATATCAAAATTTTCAGAAAAAGATTTTCTACAGCATGAACATTATTCTAGCATTAAATAAAATACACACAAATTCAAATAAAGCAAAGAGTGCTTCAGCTCTAATAAAATCAAATAAAAAATCATTTTAAAAATACCAAAATTAATTCAAATTTATTCCTCTCCAATTTTCTGTTGTAGGGAATCATGTTACCCTATTTTCCATGTATTTTATTTTTGGAGAAAAATAATTTGAATAAAACTCAAATAACTCCAAATTGAAAATAAATTCAAAAGAACTTTGAATTTATTTCTTTGAAACTCCCTACTCATATTTCATATGTTTTGAAGAAGTCATTTTATCTTCGCTCGTGAAAATCATTGAGTTGCATAAAGTTTCAGAATTGGAAATATTTCCAAATAGAATTCAAATCTTTTCGAAAACCCTTTTCATTTCAAATGGAAGAGGTCATGTCATCTTCACTCTAGGGTTTTGTGATAAAAATGGGTTTGAATTCATGGACGTCAGAAAGCAAAAAATGAAAGTTTGGGAAAGTCCTTTTATTCCCTCTAATTTAACTTTCAAAAAGTTTCAAATTTCACTCAATCAATCACACAACAATTCAAACAAACAAACAAATCTATCTATTTATTATAACATTCCAAAATTTAGAATTTTGGGATGTTACAAATCTACCACCCTTAAAATGAATCTCGTCCTCGAGATTCGGAGAGGCTAGAAAGAAATAGGTTAGGGTTTGGGGTCTTCTCAAAATCCATCGATCGTCTCCGGTCTCGGATGCTACCACCCTTAGAAGCATGGTTACGGTTCCATCAAAACTCATATACTCCATCCTTATTCTTGACGAGTGTCGGTCTTCTCGAGATACTAAGGATAATTCCTTCTCTGGGCTCTTCCGGTAGTGGCATAACCTTTTCCTCAATTCTTTTGTCCTTTCATCTTGGTAAGGTTATTCGAGACTGGGTCTTCATAGTGACGGTCCGCGCCAATTCTAAACAAATATCGGTATCTCATGGTGGTCAACGATTTATGGTTTCCCGCAGAAAACGGGTCAGGTTGAACCTCACCGTATAACCTACGGTTGGCAACAACTGCCGTGTACAAGGGAAAAATACCTATACCTTTCTAAGGTTTAAACAAGGTTTTGATCGTCGTCTCTCTACTATAGGTAAGTCACTCAGATTTTACCATCCCATATAGCAAAGCGAATAATAAGAGTAAGTCGGTATGGTGATCAATCCATCCTGCACCCAAATCATTACCTTGTACATGGTTTAGCGAATCTCGCATTCTAACACTCGGTCATCCTCACAAGCATTGCAGAATTTCTCTTGTCGACGAACCAAGTTCGGAAAATCCATTGATTCTGCAAGCCAAACAAACATCTATCGTTCCTTAACAACTCTCAGGTTTTGCGTAAACTCCTATAGAATCGTCGGTTGATCAAATCGTAGTCTATTCCCAAAATTTCTTTCTCCAGTGGGTACTTGATCCTTATTAATTCTTGGGCATGTGGGTTATGGCCCACTTCAACACTAGTGCAGCTTTAACTCATCCTTGGGGTAACTCTCTTGTTCCATATTACACATCCTTTAAATCCAAAGAGTACTGCTTCTTCATACCATCATATCAAAAGCAAAACTCCAACTTTTTTTTCTTGAACTACAGTCCGTGGAATATATATTTTCTTATCCATTAGTCTAGTCTTCTTCACAGGTACTACCACCCTAAAATGAAATTCACAAATCCATCCATAGACCATATTTCTCATATCCTCGAAAATGGTCAAAATCTTTGTTCACAGAGTAACAACTCCTACAATTAAACATATGAAAACATGTCACCTTAACTTTATTGATTTCATGAATCCGTTACAAACTCTGAGCACCCATTACATAACTCAACTTATTGTACTCATAAAAATGAAATTGCGTTCTATTACTCTTGTTTCCAATATCAAAATTCCAACTACTCAACTCCAGCTTTCATCTTGTTGGGACATTTAGTAGCATAATGTCCTGCTTCCTTGCAGCAAAAACAAAAGACTTCCGACATGTCTCGGGCTTCTTTGTGATTATGTAGGCTCCTTGGATTCTTGGCTTCTTTTCTGGACATTTACTAGCGTAATGACCTAAATCCTTGCACCTGTAACAAGTGATATGACTCAGGTCCTTCTCTGCGAAAATTGTGTTGTTCTGGGGTTGCCTTCTTTTCTCTTCCTGGATTTCTGTAATGATCGAGCTTCTATTTCCGAGGGTCAAACTTCACTTCGCTGTCGGAAATCTCTGAAATATTCTTCTCTTTCCTTGGTACAATCTGGGAAAATGTCCTTCTTCTCCACATGAATAGCAAGCGTTGGAGTAAAATCTGTTGAGGCCTTCTCCATCAGGGTCTTCAACACATTCCTTCATCACAGGTTCTTTCATAACTTCTCAGAGGGCTTCTTTCATGGCTTCCTTCAGCTGCTTGGTAATTTTCGGTACCTTGGGGTAAATTTGGCATCGAGCCGGAAATGAGTAACTCCTTCACACAGAAACAAGTAACCTGCCTAGATCGGGCATTCTTCCTCCGGGTGATTTTTCTCACAATAAGGGCATCCATCCTTGTGTTCTTCATTGGTGTGTCCTATTTCTCCGCAAATCTTGCAAGCACAAGGTTTCTTCTTCGGGTTATCGTAGTGCTTCCGGATGAGACGTGATCTCAACAGGGTCTTCTTGAATTCCTCCCAAGTTCTTGTTCCATTAAATCCTTGTATGGCTTGATGCATTTTCCACCAGGTTGCAGCACTCTCGGTAAAATACTGAAGAGCATATTGAACCTCATACTTCCTTGCAATCATTTTCTTCTCGAAGTGATCCTCCATGTTTTGAATCCATAGCTCTGACTCCAACTGAGTCATCGGTCCAGAGAATACCAGTCCAACTTCATTCATCAACTATAGGGTCCAAAAGTTTTGGGATGAGATATGAGAGAGGTGGGGAGGGATATACACACAATACAAACAATAGTTTTTTTTTGAAGAAACAAGTTTTACTTTGTGGCTGTCGGAAAACATCAAACAAATGACAGCTCACAAATCGTCGCATCTAACGTAAGTGTGTAACAGGGGTTTGGTCTTCTAAAGGTCAAATAATTCTTCAGATTCTTCAAATTCTCCTAGTCTTCGGAGTCTTCAATTGTTGCAGCTTCAACTCTTCTAATGCATGGTCAAATCCTCTTTACTCGAAGAGGCCATCGTTATCCGATATCTTGTCCTTCTTGAAGCGGCAGTTGATTCTTCATGTGATCAAAAGGAAAAGGGTATATTCTAACTATTTGAGGTGAGAGTGTCTATTTGATAAAATCGAAGAGATGAGAAGTAAGAGTCTTTTTGAAAATAAAGTTTTGATTTTCGGTCCTAGGGGCTTTCGGTTTCTAGGGTCACGTCCTCACATCAACATGTGCTCGATACCATATCAGAGCGACCCAACCTCGACGGTCAAGCCTCGTGTTGCTGTGCCATCCTCGGATCAAGTATCTTTGGCACACAAGTACATCAATGTATATATCAAAGTGCAATCACATGTATAATTAACGTAAAACTGATATATACCTCATAAGTCTCGGTGAAACAAGTAATCGGTGTGGAGTCCCATCAACGCCATCGGCAAGTTGAGTGTAGACCGTAACCTGTATCGTAACTCTTACTCGTCGAGGAAATATCGCAACATGATACATTGCAGCCGTGTAGGTCATTACATTGAATGTACCGGCAAGATCACAATAAGAGAAAACAGATGATAAACTATACTATATGCGGTATGGCTTTGTGGCTCAGTATCGAGTTTTGTTTGCGTAAAAGCTGGTTTTATTTTCCCTACATCAAAGGAATAAATGAAGTCTGTACTATAGAGTTTTCTATCATGACATGGTTCCGCCAACCGATGTCTCATAGCCCAAATTCATCATAAGTTGCCCACAATTAAGTTATCATCCGGTGTTGAGAGTTCCGAGATAGATCCAAGTCCAGATGCTCAAATTGTCCGTGAATCGGGACACGGCTAATCGATTAGGTTTTAACCCTCTGCAGAGGTTTGTACACTTTACCCGCAAGATTCGATCCTCTCTTTACGTTCTCGCACTTGTGGTGTTTGAGAACAAGATGACCGAAACATGGTCTTCGAAGAGTTCCCCGACCACCGTCCGGTGCTCATCCAATCCTACAGTAGTTCTACATCTGCTAGCACCGCCCCGGCCAGATTCACCACTAAGGTCAACCAAGCGAGCCCATAGTGACTTGCGGTTGCACGTAAGCTTAGGGCATGAAGTATTCTTCCGTCTCTTTGAGTCTGGGTGAAGCTTTCCGCAAGATGTCATGGCGCTTCTCCATGCATCCCGCCAACCACTGGATTCTCCAGGTGCCCGTCAACCATCCTTCACCCAGAGTGTGTATTGAATTCTTGTCTCGAGTCTTGAAGTCTTGAGGCCTTGAAGATGCAGTCCTTGCAGATTCCATCATGGAGTTGTCGTCATTGGCGTAGATCCTCCATTCTCACACCACTCCGAGCACTCATACCAACCCCGTCTACTATAGCGTAGCATTAAAATAAATAACGTCCGGGCTTGGTAACAGGGTGATGGGTTCCTACCTCATGCATACTACTCAACTACAAGGATTCAATATCACTCTTTGGAGGGATTGTTGCGAAGATGACACTAGATGCAATAAAACACATAGGTATGAAAAACATGGTCAAAGTGAACTTGCACAGTAAGTTGATGAAGATAACAACACTCTCGAATAATGACTTGGTAGAACTATTCGTCACTCCGTTGAAAATCTATATAGTCAAACATAGCATTCATATAAGCAAACATCCTAGCAAACAATTTTAACACTCATAATAAAACCAACAAATAAAAATGCAAATCAAGGGACACCAAATAAAAACAAAGGAAAACTACACAACAAAACTACTAAAGAAAACTCTAAGACATAACACAAAAATAGTTTTGTCCTAAGTAAAACTTAACATCAAAGGAAATACCAACATAATAAATAATCTGAAAAGAAAAATATAAAACAACTAATTTTAACAGAAAGTATTTTTCATAAACTTTTAATAGCAAAAAGAAACAAATAAAAAGCTTTTATGGAACACTAACTATGACCTAAACAAGTTTTCATACAAAACTAAGAAAAACAAATTTTAAAATAAAAACAAAATTTTCTTTTGTTGACTAACAGAAACAAAACTAAATTTTTCAAGAGTGACAAAAAGAAATAATTTGAAACTAATAAAACAATAAAGAAAAGACCAAAACAAAACTATAACTAAAACAGTTCTGTTTTGCTAAAACCTAATTTAAAAATAAAGTAAAAATAAAGAAGTATATGCTATTGGATAGACAAAACCATAATAAAACAGTAGCAAAAAGAATCAATCAAAAATACTTTGTAAAACTCAAAATATGACCAAATTAGTGATTTGAACAAATTTCATCAAATTCAAATCTAAACTATTCAAATTTGAAACCACAGTACACAAACAGAAACTTAAGCAAATTTGTGACACAATGCAAAAAGAATCAACTCAAACGGAGTTACGGAACTTAAGTTATGAACAAAAGAAGTTTGAATATGAATCTGAACAAATTTCGAAATTTTAAACTTTCAAAAACATGTTTGAGTTGAATTACTAGATAGAGGAGATCGTAACGAAGAAGTGGGCGTTGGTTTCATCTAATTTGGATGAACGATTAAAAAGTTATGGCTATTTGAAAAATCAGGGTCAAGTTGTTTTACGAAAGAAAAATAGTTACGGCTAAGGTCTAATGTATAAATACGTAGACTAATTGATAATCTAATCTATTGTATTAGTCTAAAAATAATAAAATACAGAAGTATAAATAGAACAAAAAGAAAAGAAAACAAAGTAAGATACCTTTATAAGGCAGAGAAAAGACAACTTCGGAGAGAGAAGAAAATTTCCAGAAGTCGCGCCGGAGAGGAGAAAAAAAATATTTTTCTTAGTCAAACCAAAATATTGATTTAACCCGGATCGGATAATTTTTGAAGCCTCTATGGGTCTATATTTATAGGTGGAAAAGAGGTTTAAGGGTTAAAGGCTAGGCAATGTGGGACTAAACGTAGACGTAATTAAATGAAACAGAGCAGAAAAAGGCTAAGGCCTCGCACGGGCCTAAAGGCCTCGGCCGGCCGCGCGCGTACACTGTAAATTTTTTTTTAAGCAATAGAAAAAGAAAAACTATGAAAAAAAATGGGGAAGGAATATGGCCCGCTGGGCCTGGCCCATTTAGGAGGAGGGAAAAAGAAAAAAAACAAAGGAGCGCCCATGCTACTATGTTGCGCGCGTGGGCGACTGTTAGTCCTAAGCGCACGTGCAGTTTTTTTTTGAAACAGAAAAGGAAATCTGAATAAATAAAAACAAAATAGAATTTTATATAGGCATATTATATATCATAATTTTCAGAAAAAGATTTTCTAGAGCATGAACATTATTCTAGCATTAAATAAAATACACACAAATTCAAATAAAGCAAAGAGTGCTTCAGCTCTAATAAAATCAAATAAAAATCATTTTAAAAATAGCAAAATTAATTCAAATTTATTCCTCTCAATTTTCTGTTGTAGGAATCATGTTACCCTATTTTCCATGTATTTTATTTTTGGAGAAAAATAATTTGAATAAAACTCAAATAACTCCAAATTGAAAATAAATTCAAAAGAACTTTGAATTTATTTCTTTGAAACTCCCTACTCATATTTCATATGTTTTGAAGAAGTCATTTTATCTTCGCTCGTGAAAATCATTGAGTTGCATAAAGTTTAAAAATTGGAAATATTTCCAAATAGAATTCAAATCTTTTCGAAAACCCTTTTGATTTCAAATGGAAGAGGTCATGTCATCTTCACTCTAGGGTTTTGTGATAAAAATGGGTTTGAATTCATGGACGTCAGAAAGCAAAAAATGAAAGTTTGGGAAAGTCCTTTTATTCCCTCTAATTTAACTTTCAAAAAGTTTCAAATTTCACTCAATCAATCACACAACAATTCAAACAAAAAAAACAAATCTATCTATTTATTATAACATTCCAAAATTTAGAATTTTGGGATGTTACAATAAATAAAATGGGCAATGCTACTATCTCTTTTTCCACATTTGTGCTTCAAAGTAGCACCTTGTTCTTCATGTAGTGAGCCTCATATATTGTGCTTCAAAGTAGCACCATGTTTTTCATATAATGAGTCTCATAAGTGTCTTTCTTTACAAGTGGGAATTTTTCGTTATAGAACTTGGCTTGTATATTCCTACGATGGGCTTCCTCAAAATGCCCTAGGTCTTCATGAGCAAGCAAGTTGGATGCACACCCACTAGTTTTATTTTGTTGAGCATTCATAGCTCTAGTGCATCCATTGCATGGCAATCCCTACTCCTCATGTTGACATCAATTGATGGGCATCTCCATAGCCCATTGATTATCCTCGTCAATGTGAGACTTTCTCCTTTTTTGTCTTCTCCACACAATCCCCATCATCATATTCTATTCCACAAATAGTGCTATATCCATGGCTCACGCTCATGTATTGCGTGAAGGTTGAAAAAGTTTGAGATTATTTAAGTATGAAACAATTGCTTGGCTTGTCATCGGGGGTATAGAAGTTGGGAACATCTTTGTGTGACGAAAATGAAACATAGCCTAACTATATGATTTTGTAGGGATGAACTTTCTTTGGCCATGTTATTTTGAGAAGACATGATTACTTTGATTAGTATGCTTGAAGTATTATTATTTTTATGTCAATATGAACTTTTGTCTTGAATCTTTCGGATCTGAATATTCATACCATGATTAAGAAGATTTACATTGAAATTATGCCAAAGTATCACTCCACATCAAAAGTTCTCTTTTTATCATTTACCTACTCGAGGACGAGCAGGAATTAAGCTTGGGGATGCCTGATACGTCTCCAACGTATCTATAATTTTTGATTGCTCCATGCTACTTTATCTATTGTTTTGGACTATAATGGGCTTTATTTTCCACTTTTATATTACTTTTGGGACTAACCTATTAACCGGAGGCCCAGCCCAGAATTGCTGGCTTTTACCTTTTTCAGTATTTCGAAGAAACAGAATATCAAACGGAGTCCAAACGGAAATAAACCTTCGGAAACGTGATTTTCTCACCGAACGTGATCCAGGAGACTTGGACCCTACGCCAAGGAACCAGAGAGGCGGTCACGAGGGTGGGGGGCGCCCCCCCCCCCCTAGGGCGTGCCCCTGCCTCGTGGGCCCCTCGAAGCTTCACCGACGTATTCCTTCCTCCTATATATACCTACGTACCCCCAAACGATCATAGGGGGAGCCAAAAACCTAATTCCACCGCCGTAACTTCCTGTATCCATGAAGTGTGAGTAGTTTACTTCAGACCTTCGGGTCCATAGCTAGTAGCTAGATGGCTTCTTCTCTCTTTTTGGATCTCAATACAATGTTCTCCCCCTCTCTCGTGGAGATCTATTCGATGTAATCTTCTTTTTGCGGTGTGTTTGTTGAGACCGATGAATTGTGGGTTTATGATCCGGCTTATCTATAAATAATATTTGAATCTTCTCTGAATTCTTTTATGTATGATTGAGTTATCTTTGCAAGTCTCTTCGAATTATCCGTTTGGTTTGGCCAACTAGATTGGTAGTTCTTGCAATGGGAGAAGTGCATGGCTTTGGGTTAAATCTTGCAGTGTCCTTACCAAAGTGATGTAAAGGGTTGCAAGGCACGTATTGTATTGTTGCCATCGAGGATAACAAGATGGGGTATTTATCATATTGCATGAATTTATTCCTCTACATCATGTCATCTTGCTTAAGGCGTTACTCTGTTTTTAACTTAATACTCTAGATGCATGCTGGATAGCGGTCGATGAGTGGAGTAATAGTAGTAAATGTTGAATCGTTTCGGTCTACTTGTCTCGGACGTGATGCCTATATACATGATCATACCTAGATAACCTCATTACTATGCTCAATTCTGTCAATTGCTCAACAGTAATTTGTTCACCCACCATAGAATAATTATGCTCTTGAGAGAAGCCACTAGTGAAACCTATAGCCCCCGGGTCTATTCTCATCATATCAATCTCTATCACTTTTATACTTGCTTTGTTTTACTTTGCCTTTTACTTTTTACTTTGCATCTTTATACCAAAAATACCAAAAATATTATCTCTATCAGATCTCACTCTCGTAAGTTACCGTGAAGGGATTGACAACCCCTAATCGCGTTGGTTGCGAGTAGCTATCGTTTTGTGCAGGTACGAGGGACTTGTGCGTGGCCTCCTACTGGATTGATACCTTGGTTCTCAAAAACTGAGGGAAATACTTACGCTACTGTGCTGCATCATCCTCTCCTCTTCGGGGAAAACCAACGCAAGCTCAAGATGTAGCAATCATAAGTGGGATGCTTGTCCAAGTAAGGGCAGTACCCAAGTACCGGTCCACCCACATATCAAATTATCAAAGTACCGAACGTGAATCATATGAACGTGATGAAAACTAGCTTGACGATAATTCCCATGTGTCCTCGGGAGCTTCTTTCTCATTATTAGAAATTGTCCAGACTTATCCTTTTCTACATAAAGAATTGGGCCACCTTGCTGCACTTTGTTTACTTTATTTACTTGTTACTCGTTACCATGTATCTTATCACAAAACTATCTATCACCTACAATTTCAGTGCTTGCAGAGAAAACCTTACCGAAAACCGCTTATCATTTCCTTATGCTCCTCATTGGGTTCGACACTCTTACTTATCGAAAGGACTACGATTGATCCCCTACACTTGTGGGTCATCAAGACTCTTTTCTGGCGCCGTTGCCGGGGAGTGTAGCGCTTTTGGTGAGTGGAACTTGGTAAGGAAACATTTATATAGTGTGCTGAAATTTTCTGTTACTTGTCACTATGGAAACTAATCCTTTGAGGGGCTTGTTTGGGGAATCTTCACCCCAACCAGAAGAGCAAAGAATTGCTCCTCACACTACTGAACTTTATGAAAATATTTACTTTGAGATTCCTTCGGGTATGATAGAGAAACTGCTAGCTAATCCATTTGCAGGAGATGGAACATTGCATCCTGATTTACACCTTATCTTTGTGGATGAAGTTTGTGGATTATTTAAGCTTGCGGTATTCCCGATGATGTTGTCAAAGGAAGGTCTTCCTTTATCTTTGAAGGAGATGCATTGACATGGTATAGGCTATGTGATGATATGAGATCTTGGAATTATAAGCGACTGAAGCTGGAATTTCACCAGAAGTTCTATCCTATGCATCTTGTTCATCGTGATCGTAATTACATATATAATTTCTAGCCTCGTGAAGGAGAAAGCATCGCTCAAGCTTGGGGGAGGCTTAAGTCAATGTTATATTCATGCCCCAATCATGAGCTCTCCTGGGAAATGATTATTCAAAACTTTTATGCTCGGCTTTCTCTTGATAATCGCAACCTGCTCGATACTTCATGTGCTGGTTCTTATATGATGAAGACTATTGATTTCAAATGGGACTTATTGGAAAGAATTAAATGCAACTCTGAAGATTGGGGTTCCGACGATGGTAAGGAGTCAGGTATGACACCTAAGTTTGATTGTGTTAAATCTTTTATGGATACCGATGCTTTTCGTGGATTTAGTGCTAAGTATGGACTTGATTCTGAGATAGTAGCTTCTTTGTGTGAATCTTCTGCTACTCACGTTGATCTCCCTAAAGAGAAGTGATTTAAATATAATCATCCTATTGAACTGAAAGTAGTTGCACCTATTACAGTCGAAGAAAAGACTATTGCCTACAGTGATCCTATTGTTCCTACTACTTATGTTGAAAAACCTCCTTTTGCTGTTAGGATAAAGGATCATCCTAAAGCTTCAACTGTTGTTCGTAAGAGTAATACTAGGACTTATACACCTCCTGAGCAAATTAATGTTGAACCTAGTATTGCTATGGTTAAAGATCTCTTGGATGATGATTTAGATGGGCATGTTATTTATTTCTGTGGTGAGACTGCTAATATTGCTAGACCAGACATTAAGACACGTAGACCTGTCGTAGGCATGCCTGTTATTTCTGTTAAAATAGGAGATCATTGTTATCATGGTTTATGTGACATGGGTGCTAGTGCTAGTGCAATACCTTATACCTTGTATCAAGAAATTATGCATGACATTGCACCCATTGAATTAGAAGACATTGATGTTACTATTAAGCTTGCTAATAGGGATACCATTAAACCCTTTGGAATTGTTAGAGATGTTGAAGTCCTGTGTGGGAAGGTTAAATACCCTGCTGATTTTCTTGTTCTTGGTTCCCCACAAGATGATTTTTGTCCCATTATTTTTGGTAGACCCTTCTTGAATACAACTAGTGCTAAGATTAATTGTGAAAAGAATGTTGTCACTATTGGCATAGATGGTATGTCTCATGAGTTTAATTTTGCTAAGTTTAGTAGACAACCTCGTGATAGGGAACCACCTAGTAAGGATGAGATTATTGGTCTTGCTTCCATTGTTGTTCCTCCAACTGATCTGTTAGAACAATATTTGCTAGATCATGAAAACGATATGTTTATGAAGGAAAGAGAGGAAATAGATGAACTGTTCCTTAAACAGGAACCTATGCTGAAACATAACCTTCCCGTTGAAATTCTTGGGGATCCCCTCCACCCAAGGGTGATCCAGTGTTTGAACTTAAACCATTACCTGATAATCTTAAGTATGCTTATCTTGATGAAAAGGAAATATATCCTGTTATTATTAGTGCTAACCTTTCAGAGAAAGAAGAAGAAAGATTATTGAAAACTCTGAAGAAGCACCGAGCAGCTATTGGATATACTCTGGATGATCTTAAGGGCATCAGTCCCACATTATGCCAACACAAAATTACAGTGGAGAAAGATGCTAAACCAGTTAGAGATCCTCAAAGACGAGTAAATCCCAAGATGAAGGAAGTGGTAAGAAAGGAGATATTAAAGCTCCTTGAGGCAGGTATTATTTATCCGGTTGCTGATAGTGAATGGGTAAGCCCTGTCCAATGTGTTCCTAAAAAGGGAGGTATTACCGTTGTTCCTAATGATAAAGACGAATTGATCCCGCAAAGAATTATTACAGGTTATAGGATGGTAATTGATTTCCATAAGTTAAGTAAAGCTACTAAGAAAGATCATTACCCTTTACCTTTTATTGATCAAATGCTAGAAAGACTATCCAAACACACACATTTCTGCTTTCTAGATGGTTATTCTGGTTTCTCTCAGATACCTGTGTCAGCGAAGGATCAATCTAAAACTACTTTTACTTGCCCTTTTGGTACTTTTGCTTATAGACGTATGCCTTTTGGTTTATGTAATGCACCTGCTACCTTTCAAAGATGCATGATGGCTATATTCTCTGATTTTTGTGAAAACATTTGTGAGGTATTCATGGATGATTTCTCAGTTTATGGATCCTCTTTTGATGATTGTTTGAGCAACCTTGATCAAGTTTTGCAGAGATGCAAAGACACTAGTCTCGTCCTGAATTGGGAAAAGTGTCACTTTATGGTTAATGAAGGCATTGTCTTTGGGCATAAGATCTCCGACAGAGGTATTGAAGTTGATAAAGCCAAAGTTGATGCTATTGAAAAGATGCCATGTCCCAAGGACATAAAAGGTATAAGAAGTTTCCTTGGTCACGCCGGTTTTTATAGGAGGTTCATTAAGGACTTCTCTAAAATCTCTAGGCCTCTGACTAATTTATTGCAAAAAGATATTCCTTTTGTCTCTGATGATGATTGTGTAGAAGCATTTGAAATACCTAAGAAAGCTTTGATCACTGCACCTATTGTTCAGCCACCTGATTGGAATTTACCTTTTGAAATTATGTGCGATGCTAGTGATTATGCTGTAGGTGCTGTTCCAGGGCAAAGAGTCGATAAGAAATTGAATGGTATCCAGTATGCTACTAAGACTCTTGATACTACCCAAAGAAATTATGCTACTACTGAAAAAGAGTTCTTAGCAGTTGTGTTTGCATGTGATAAGTTTAGACCTTATATCGTTGATTCTAAAGTTACTATTCACACTGATCATGCTGCTATTAAATATCTTATGGAAAAGAAAGATGCTAAGCCTAGACTCATTAGATGGGTTCTCTTGCTCCAAGAATTTGACTTGCATATTATTGATAGAAAGGGAGCTGAGAACCCCGTTGCAGATAACTTGTCTAGGTTAGAGAATGTTCTTGATGACCCACTGCCTATTAATGATAGCTTTCCTGATGAACAATTAGTGATCGTTAATGCTTCTCGTACTGCTCCTTGGTATGCTGATTATGCTAATTACATCGTTGCCAAATTTATACCGCCTAGTTTCACATACCAGCAAAAGAAAAAGTTCTTTTATGATTTAAGACATTACTTATGGGATGATCCACACCTTTATAAAGAAGGAGTAGGTGGTGTTATTAGATGTTGTGTGCCTGAGCATGAACAGGAACAGATCCTACGCAAGTGTCACTCTGAATCCTATGGAGGACACCACCCTGGAGATAGAACTGCACACAAGGTACTACAATCTAGTTTTTATTGGCCTACTCTCTTCAAAGATGCTCGTAAGTTTGGCTTATCTTGTGATGAATGTCAAAGAATAGGTAACATTAGTAGACATCAAGAAATGCCTATGAATTATTCTCTTGTTATTGAACCGTTTGATGTTTTGGGCTTTGATTATATGGGACCTTTTCCTGCCTCTAATGGTTATACACATATTTTAGTTGCTGTTGATTATGTTACTGAGTGGGTAGAAGCTATTCCAACTAGTAGTGTTGATCAAACACTTCTATTAAAATGCTTAAAGAAGTTATTTTTCCGAGGTTTGGAGTCCCTAGATATCTTATGACTGATGGTGGTTCACATTTTATTCATGGTGCTTTCCGTAAGATGCTTGCTAAGTATGATGTCAATCATAGAATCGCATCTCCTTATCATCCGCAGTCTAGTGGTCAAGTAGAGTTGAGCAATAGAGAGCTCAAATTAATTTTGCAAAAGACTGTGAATAGATCTAGAAAGAATTGGTCAAAAAAACTTGATGATGCATTATGGGCCTATAGAACTGCATACGAAAATCCTATGGCTATGTCTCCATACAAGAAGGTTTATGGAAAAGCGTTTCATTTACCTCTTGAACTTGAACATAAAGCATATTGGGCTATTAAAGAGCTCAATTATGACTTCAAACTTGCCGGTGAGAAGAGGTTGTTTGATATTAGCTCACTTGATGAATGGAGAACCCAAGCATATGAGAATGCCAAGCTTTTCAAAGAAAAAGTTAAACGCTGGCATGATAAGAGGATACAAAAGCGTGAGTTTAACGTAGGAGACTATGTATTATTATTCAACTCTCGTTTGAGATTTTTTGCAGGAAAACTTCTCTCAAAATGGGAAGGTCCTTACGTTATCGAGGAGGTCTATCATTCTGGTGCCATAAAAATCAACAACTTCGAAGGCACGAGTCCAAGGGTAGTAAACAGTCAAAGAATTAAACATTATATTTCAGGTAATCCTATCAATGTTGAAACTAATATTATTGAAACCGTAACTGAGGGAGTCCCGGATTAGGGGGTGTCCGGATAGCCGAACTCTTACCGTTGGCCGGACTCCTGGACTATGAAGATACAAGATTGAAGACTTCGTCCCGTGTCCGGATGGGACTTTCCTTGGCGTGGAAGTCAAGCTTGGCGATACGGACATGTAGATCTCCTACCATTGTAACCGACTCTGTGTAACCCTAACCTATCCGGTGTCTATATAAACCGGAGGGTTTTAGTCCGTAGGACGAACAACAATCATACCATAGGCTAGCTTCTAGGGTTTAGCCTCCTTGATCTCGTGGTAGATCTACTCTTGTACTACCCATATCATCAATATTAATCAAGCAGGAGTAGGGTATACTGTTGGAAATATGCCCTAGAGGCAATAATAAAAGGATTATTATTATATTTCCTTGTTCATGATAATTGTCTTTTATTCATGCTATAATTGTATTATCCGGAAATCGTAATACACGTGTGAATACATAGACCACAGCATGTCCCTAGTGAGCCTATAGTTGACTAGCTCGTTGGTCAACAGATAGTCACGGTTTCCTGACTATGGACATTGGATGTCATTGACAACGGGATCACATCATTAGGAGAATGATGTGATGGACAAGACCCAATCCTAAGCATAGCACAAGATCGTGTAGTTTGTTTTGCTAGAGCTTTTCCAATGTCAAGTATCTCTTCCTTAGACCATGAGATCGTGTAACTCCCGGATACCGTAAGAGTGCTTTGGGTGTACCAAACGTCACAACGTAACTGGGTGACTGTAAAGGTACACTACAGGTATCCCCGAAAGCGTTTGTTGGGTTGACACGGATCGAGACTGGGATTTGTCACTCCGTGTTACGGAGAGGTATCACTGGGCCCACTCGGTAGTGCATCATCATAATGAGCTCAAAGTGATCAAGTGTCTGGTCACGGGATCATGCATTACGGTACAAGTAAAGTGACTTGCCGGTAACGAGATTGAACGAGGTATTGGGATACCGACGATCGAATCTCGGGCAAGTAACATACCGATTGACAAAGGGAATTGTATATGGGATTGTTTGAATCCTCGACATCGTGGTTCATCCGATGAGATCATCGAGGAGCATGTGGGAGCCAACATGGGTATCCAGATCCCGCTGTTGGTTATTGCCCGAGAGCCGTCTCGGTCATGTCTACGTGTCTCCCGAACCCGTAGGGTCTACACACTTAAGGTTCGGTGACGCTAGGGTTGTATGAATATGAGTATGCAGTAAACCGAATGTTGTTCGGAGTCCCAGATGAGATCCCGGACGTCACGAGGAGTTCCAGAATGGTCCAGAGGTAAAGAATTATATATAGGAAGTATTATTTCGGCCATCGGGAAAGTTTCGGGGTCACCCGGTATTGTACCGGGACCACCGGAAGGGTCCCGGGGGTCCACCGGGTGGGGTCACCCATCCCGGAGGGCCCCATGGGCTGAAGTGGGGAGGGGAACCAGCCCATAGTGGGCTGGTGCGCCTCCCTTGGCCCACCCCCTGCGCCTAGTGTTGAAACCCTAGGGTGGGGGGGCGCCCACTGCCTTGGGGGCACTCCACCCCTTGTCGCCGCCCCCTTGGGAGATGGGATCCCCAGGGCGGCGCCCCTGGGGCCTATATAAAGGGAGGGGAGGGGCAGCCGCACCTCAAACTCTGGCGCCTCCCTCCCCTGCTACACCTCTTCCTCCTCCGTCACGTGCTTGGCGAAGCCTGCCGAGTGCTGCTGCTCCACCACCACCACACCGTTGTGCTGCTGCTGGAGCCATCATCATCAACCTCTCCTTCCCCTTGATGGATCAAGAAGGAGGAGACGTCTCCGTCCGTGCACGTGTGTTGAACGCGGAGGTTCCGTCCGTTCGGCACTCGGTCATCGGTGATTTGGATCACGGCGAGTACGACTCCGTCATCCAGGTTCTAGTGAACGCTTCCGCACGCGATCTACAAGTGGTATGTAGATGCAATCTCTCTCCCATGACTCGTTGCTTAGATGAACTCATAGATGGATCTTGGTGAAACCGTAGGAAAAATTTTAATTTTCTGCAACGTTCCCCAACAGGTATTACCTCCATCGAGAGGGCCCGAACCTGGGTAAAAACATCATGTCCCTTGTCTCATGTTACCATCCGCCTAGACGCACAGTTCGGGACCCCCTACCCGAGATCCGCCGGTTTTGACACCGACATTGGTGCTTTCATTGAGAGTTCCTCGTGCGTGCCGCCATCGGTAGGATGCCTCATCTCGTCTTTAAAGACGACACCATCGCCAAAGAAGCCTTGGCCACTGGTCAGACTCTTCGGCTAGGAGGTTTTCTCATGACCGCTAGTTTGGCCGCCGCGCCGACGATGACCTCTCGAGTCATCGAAACCAATCTCCATGTTAGTTCGGAACTTGCCGAACAGTTAGATCCGATCGAGATCTCCTCCATAAATGAGCTCTTGGATCGCGATCGCGCGCCAGGAGTCGCCACAGTTACGACCGGATCGGGCCTAAAACCGATCCGAGAGAGATCAACTCTCCCGTGCTACCCATCATGTTGTTGTGATAGAGGAGCAATGCGGCGATTCTTCTTCTATCTTAAGGACTAGCTACGTCCGATTCCCGATCCTCCATGCCGGATTCCCGCGGAGGGACGGATGTCGATCAAGCCCTGAACTTAAAGTCAGGCGGCGGGTCGGACTCATTGGATAGCACTCAGAAATCCAAACTTCCGAGTTCGGAAACTTCTCGGCCCTTGAGTCCTAAATTGGACGGGGTTCCGGATTTAGTGCCACCCGCCCACCCAAACATTAGCGATCTCTCTCGAATTCGGCAAGAGCCCGCTGAAACAGTACATCATTACTGGGCCAGATTCCTCCTGGTTATGAACAGGATAAAGGACTGCCGAGAGGAGGACGCAATCCCAATTTTTTGCAATAATTGCACGGACAAGGGAATCCTAAACGCCATAAGTCGTCGCGAAATTACACGCTTTGCTGACTTGGTGACCATAGTACAAAAGTACTGTGCGATGGAGAGCGCCTGGAAAACCGAAAGTAAATTTTGGGATAATCCGGCCCCGAATACATCCCTAGTCCGGAACAAAAGGGTGCACCATTATCAAGCACCTGGGTTGAATACCAAAAAAAACCAAAACCCCCTAAAGGGCACGGAACCGTACTGGAGGGTTGGCTAAACGGACCCTACAAAATTCATAGCACACATGGCGCCGCTCCAACTCATAGCCTTCGAGCATGTTGGATACTACGGCAGGTGGCCAAAAGTGGCGAGGAGCTTCTAGCTTCAGAATCCCAGCCCAGCAAAACCAGTACGGTGTTAACAGTCTTCGAGACTTTCGCATCAAATAACATGCGAAAACGAACACTCCGCAGCCTTGCCGAAGTCTACCAAGTAGCAACAATAAATCCATGGAGTGACACGGCTATTACCTTTAATGCTAGTGACGAACCTAAATTCCGAACTGCCCGGGCACCAGCCGCATTGGTCCTCAGTCCGATCGTGGACGGTTTTCGCCTTACTAAGGTACTCATGGATGGCGGCAGCGGACTAAAACTCATCTATGAGGAAACCCTCCGAAAAATGGAAAATAGACTGGAACCGCATTGAGCGAAGCAACACAACCTTTAGAGGAATTATCCCTAGCTGGGAAGCATGCTGCACAGGAAAAATTACACTGGACGTAGTGTTCGGCTCGCCGGACAATTACAGGTCCGAGGAGGTCACATTTCAAGTGGCCCCGTTCAACAGCGGATACCATGCTTTATTAGGACGAGAGGCATTCACAATCTTTCAAGCTATACCCCATTATGGGTACATGAAGCTTAAAATGCCCGGACCTAACGGAATCATCACTCTTGCTAGTGATCCGAACATAGCACTCCGCTCCGAAAACAAGACAGCCGCACTAGCCCTCGAGGCACTATCCGAAGCCCTAGCGGCCGAGGAACTCACCGCGATGCGCTCCACGGTGAACAGGGATGAAGTGATACTTGATAAAAGATCCAAGTCCACCTCTTTTAAACCAGTGGATGAAATAGTCAAATTCCAAGTCCACCCAACGGACCCTGCAAAGACGGCCCCCATTGGGGCACAATTAAACCCTGATGTAGACGCCGCACTACGAGAATTTCTACAAGAAAACTGGGACATCTTTGCCTGGCACCCTTCAGACATGCCAGGAATCCCACGTCAGCTGGCCGAGCACAGCCTAAATATCCTAAAAGGATTCAAGCCAGTCAAACAGGCTCTTCGGCGCTTTTCCGAACCCAAGAGACAGGCCATGGGAGAGGAGCTAGCCAAACTTTTGGAAGCCGGATTCATCAGAGATATAAAACATCCGGACTGGCTAGCAAACCTGGTGATGGTACCAAAGAAGGATAAATCCTGGCGCCTATGTGTTGATTTCAAAGACCTTAATAAGGCTTGCCCAAAGGATCCCTTCCTCCTCGAATTGATCAAATCATTGACGCTGCAGCAGGACACGACTCATTGTGCTTCCTCGACGCGCATTTCGCTACCACCAAATCAAGATGGCGGAGCTGACCAAGCTGCAACAGCATTCATCACTCCATACGCCCGCTCGCTTCAACACAATGCCCTTTGGGCTCAAAAACGCCGCACAACATATCAGCGCATGATTCAGACATGTCTGGCAAACCAGATCGGCAAAACGGTGGAAGCATATGTAGATGACGTGGTCGTCAAAACCAAGCACGTCGAAACTCTAGTAGACGACTTGAGGCTCACATTCGACAATCTTTGAAAATATTACATCAAGCTCAATCCGAAAATGCGTCTTGGCGTCCAGCCGAAAGCTCTGGGCTTCATTGTGTCCGGTAGAGGAATTGAAGCAAACCCAGCCAAGATTCGAGCTCTGTCACAATTGGATATTCCAAAAGACCTCAAACAAATACAAAAATTGACGGGATGCGTAGCGGCTCTAAGCCGCTTTATCTCCCGTTTAGGAGAAAAGGCATTACCTCTTTACCGCCTCCTCCGCCGCACCGAACACTTCGAGTGGACGGATGCCGCCACGGCCGGACTCGAAGAAATAAAGGCCATTTTGGCAACAAATCCGGTCCTGGCCGCGCCCACCGTGGGCGAACCAATGCTATTATATATCGCCTCAACACATCAAGTGGTCAGTGCGGTGCTCGTTGTCGAACGAGAAACGGACGGACACCGGTTCCCTATTCAAAAACCGGTTTATTATGTGTCCACTGTCCTAACTCCATGCAAGTCCCGGTACCCACACTATCAAAAGATAGCATACGCGGTGTTCATGGCATCCCGGAAGCTGCGACACTACTTTCAAGAGTGTTCGATAACGGTGGCCTCCGAAGTACCTCTTAATGACATTATAAACAACCGCGACGCGACGGGCCGGATTGCTAAATGGGCCATAGTGCTCCTCCCATTCGACATAACTTATAAGCCACGACGAGCTATTAAGTCGCAGGTTTTGGCCGACTTCGTGGCCGAATGGACGGAAGCCGAACTCCCTAAAGAGTACGGCGCATACTCCAATTGGATCATACACTTTGACGGCTCCAAAATGTTGGCCGGCCTCGGGGCTGGCGTCGTCCTGACGTCCCCAACCGGGGACACAGTCCAATACGTCCTTCAGATAATGTATACGGACTCCAACAACGCAGCCGAATACGAGGCCCTTCTGCACGGCCTCCGGATGGCAGTCTCCATGGGCATTCAACGCCTAGAGGTGCGCGATTGAACCTCGCAATATCTCAAATAAACGGAGACTTTGATGCCAAGGATCCGAAAATGGCAGCATACCGCAATGCGGTCCTAAAAATGTCAGCACGGTTCGAAGGGCTCGAATTTCATCATATAGCCCGGGATAACAACCAGGCGGCGGATATATTGGCACGCATCGGTGCAAAACGCGATGCCGTCCCACCTAATATCTTTCTGGAATGGCTGTTCAAACCATCCGTACTATGGGAAGGGGAGTCCGGCAATATCAATCCGGACCCAACCGCACTGCCTGACGCCGAACACTCTGACACAACCGGAGGCTCTGCCCCCGAGATAACACCCTCTGCTCACGAAATAATGGCGGTTATCGCCCCGTGGACGGAACCATTCCTAGCCTACCTAACTAGGCAGGAACTCCCCGAAGACCAAAATGAGGCTTGCTGCATAGTACGGCGCTCTAAAGCCTATAAAGTCCATGAGGGAGAGCTTTATAAGAAAAGCACTACCGGAGTCCTTCAAAGGTGTATCTCCGAAGAGGAAGGGCGAAACCACCTGGCTGAAATTCATGCCGGACTGGGTGGGCACCACGCCGCAGCCCGGGCCCTTGTAGGCAAGGCCTTCCGTACAGGATTTTATTGGCCAACGGCCCGGGAAGATGCGCAGGACTTAGTCCAACAATGCGTCGGTTGCCAGCTTTTTGCTAACCAAAGCCACATGCCACCCACCGCCCTTAAAAATATACCCATCACCTGGCCGTTCGCGGTCTGGGGGCTTGACATGGTTGGACCCCTTAAGGGAGGAACCCACAAGCAAAAATACCTATTGGTCATGGTGGATAAATTCACCAAATGGATAGAGGCCAAGCATGTTAAAGCGGCCGAATCCGGACCGGTGATAGACTTCATATCAGGGGTAGTGCACCGTTACGGTGTCCCCCACAGTATCATCACTGATAATGGCACCAACTTCACGGCCGATGAGGTCAAATTATGGTGCAAAAACAAGGGCATCAAGCTCGATTACGCCTCAGTCTATCACCCTCAAACCAACGGCCAAGTCGAAAGGGAAAATGGTCTAATCATGAGCGGCATTAAACCCAGACTAGTGCGGTCCCTCAAGGAATCTAACACGCACTGGGTTGAGGAGCTCGACTCCGTACTCTGGGGGCTGCGGACCACGCCGAATCGTACTACCGGATTCACACCATTCTTCATGGTGTACGGCGCAGAGGCAGTCTTGCCCTGCGACATAATACATGACTCACCTCGCGTGCGCATGTATGAAGAAAGAGAAGCCGAGCTTGATCGGCAGGACAGTTTGGATGCATTGGAGGAGGAGCGCGACGTGGCAAAAGCTCGTTCCGCATTCTATCAACAGCAGGCTCGAAGATATCAAAGCTTATAACGTTGGCGAACTAGTTCTACGCCTGCCGGACAAGAAAAAGGACAAACTCAAGCCCAAATGGGAAGGTCCCTTCATCATTGACCAGGTCCTGACCGGCGGAGCATACCGTCTGCGAAACGCATCGGATAACCGACTCGAGCCGAACCCATGGAACGCAGTCCGTCTACGAAGATTCTACGCCTAAGTGTCGGACTCCAAGTTCGTCTCCTTCCTCCGTCTGCATTCTTTATTTTTGCTTTTGTGCTGTCTTTTATTTCTCTCCTTCCCCCTTCTTCTTCTTGTAGCCTCTAGAGGCTCGTTTGCGCTTTTTTTCGCACACACTTGACGCGCTGTCCACGCTCATTATACCTGGGGGCTTCTTTAACAGAAGCTTATTTATACGGGCTTCATGCCCAACACATGCGTTAAACTTCCGCATGTACCTTTTATTCACCATTATATGCATCGATATGACTTAAGTTTTGGCCAAGCTGGGTTGCCTGGCTCCTGTGCTTACCCCTACGTTCCCGATTGTTCGGCTAGGTGGTAAAGGAGCACCTCTGCGATTATTCTTGCGGGTCAGCCGGATGTGTACCTCAGACTGGTGAAGCTAAAGCTAGCTCTTAAGGGAATATTCGGTCGGTGAACTGAAATATGATTTTTAACTATTTACCCATCTGCCCCCAGATGATTTTCTGCTTTCATAAGCAGCTTTGACATGCACTTTAGGGCATGCATCCCAGCGAAAGGAACCCTTAACGGAACTATTCTCCCTAGAAGATGTTTCTTACTACCCATGTAATATAACATAACTAGTTGGGCACTTGTCTGATACAGCAACAATGACCCCTACGCCTTGTCTCCATGCATACCACGGTTCTTATATAACCACGAAGGTATTCGGACACACTCCGGACTATTGGGTCCGAAGGTCGAAGCGAAAAGGTCCGCTATGAGAAACGATCTACAATCCGGCTAGAAGACATTCTTTCATGTCATATTTTTACATAGTCAACTCGACTCATTGTATTCCTCCTCAATGCCATCTAATAGGCTATCTAAATTACAATCTTGCTGGGAATACTTGGCGGCCAATTCTACTTGGCGTACACTAACTTACAGGATCTCCATCCCATCCGCCCCACAGGTCCGCCTCGCCATGTGGTTTGGGTCAGCCCGTGTACAGCGTCTTTACCATGGCCCAGCCTCCTGGCGCCTTTGACGGCAGGCCGATATCTTCCATAGCCGGAAGCGCCGCCGTGCTCCTTGAAGCCGCTCTGCCAGCTCCCCAATGCCTTCGGGCAGGGAGATAGATGGCCACAAGGCCTGGCCGATGCCTTTCATCACCTGCCGGACTCGTTCATTCAGCTGACGCAATTCGGAAAGAAGATCACCCGAAGAACTGGGCATCTCCTCCTCAGGACGACCTGTGAGCAAACCTACATACATGTTTATGTTAGTCGCCTTCCTCGCCGAACTCTTTCAAAGTTCGCTCAAGCACTTACTGAAAATGCCGCGACGAAGCCGCCGATTCTCCTTTACGGAGTCAGACAACTGGGCACGAACATCTTTTAGTTCCTCACCCAGCTTGGTGTTGGCATCCTGGAGGTTATTTTTCTCCTGCCGCACCCTCGTAAGCACGCTCTCGCCGGCCTTTAGCTGGCGCAAGAGCTGTTGCTTGTCCGGATCCAGTCCGGCACCATCTGTAATGTTTTTGTCAGATTCATACACCCGCCGCACTTCATAAACTATTTATCTTTTAAAGTGTATATTACCAGTGGGGGTCTCTGTGGCTCCCCCTGTAGCGGCTAGTGCAGCCTCAAGTTGGGCCTTGCACTCTTCAAGCTCCTGGGACAATCGGGTATTCTTCTCTGTAAGATCCTGCATAACAAATGATCCTTAAATCAGTTATTCTATCTATTTTAAGTCTCGCGGGCTACTGGCACATATAACTATCAAATTTCCTTACCCGTATGTCCTTCACATGCTGCTCCGTGGCTCTGGCTAGACCATCTTGAGCGGCACGGAGGTGCGATCTCCGAATCGAAGGCATTCAAGGCCTCTGGGAGAAACATGCGCCACGAAGAACTGTCCGCTGGTGCTCGTGATTCAAGGCGCTCTCCACCTCGGAGTTGGTGGCGGACAACCTGTCGGCATCCTCTGTCGGAGGAGCATCCGACGCACGTCTCGTGCTCGCCTCAGCCTCCGGACCCGGCTTTGAAGCCTGGCCGGTGAAGGTTCGATTGGCAACCTCTCCGGACTCATTCCGGCGAGCGCTCTTTTTCCTGAAAAGAGCACCAGCGTTAGTACGCCTTCCAGGAATCAATCCTGGGAGTATGGTGGCACACCATACCGTTGCGGCGGAGTTTTGATCCGGACCGCACTTCTTTTTAGCCTGCGGGGCCGCACTGCCCTTTGTTGGCCAGCCGCCGCAGGCTCGGCTTCCTGCCTCGAAGGTACCCCCTGCGAAGCACCATTGGTATACGGTGATAAAAAATAAGCATGGATGGGTCATTATCAGGGTTTTGGGATCTCGGTCTCAGTTACCTGTGAGGCTGGAAGTATTCCGGGGTAATCAACCGTAATGGCAACCAAGGCATTGTCGATGCTAAGTTGGTGGAATACCCCATCGATCAACTCCACCTTTATATCCGGATCCTCTTCGGAGGTCGGATCGAGGGACCGTTCCGGATCCTCGGGTTGTGGGGCGGGCTGTGTATCTTCTCCATATCCGGCGCAGTTCTCTGCAGAAACCACGAAATGAGATATTTAACCGTGGGAACATGGATCGGACAGGTCACAAAGATGTTTGCTTACCCAGCTTCGAGGATTATTCGAAGAAAACTCATTCAGTGGGTTGACATGGAGGAAATCCTCCTCCTCCCCTTTATACATTGCAGACAAGATCTTCACCAGTTCGGTGACCGATCCTGGCCCTTTGCGGCCATGGCGGGTGACATCGTCCTCCCCGTTGAAGTCCCACATGGGGTGGCCCCTGTATTGGAGCGGCTGCACTCCCCTCATAATGCAGATTGCCATGACTCCTATCATGGTCAATCCGGCATGAGCCAGTAACCTTATTCGGCTCATCAAATAAAGGACATCCCGGTCATCTTCTCTCCGGGGGCTCCGAGGGCGCTAGCTTAGGCGCTTTTTCAGAGGAGCATTGCTGAACTCCGGAAGGCCGATCCGAACAGGATCCGGCAGCGGGACGTCCTCCATGTAAAACCATTCCAAAGGCCAGTCTTCGGACGCCTTCTTTGGGGTTCCGGATAGGTATCCGGTCCCGGCGATGCGCCATAGCTCGGCTCCGCACACTTGATATATTGACCCCTCATGTGAACGGGGTACTAGGCAGAATATTCTCTTCCATAGTCCGAAATGAGCCTCGACGCCCAAGAATAGTTCGCAAAGGGCCACGAAGCCCGCGATGTGCAGGATGGATGCAGGAGTAAGATGGTGCAACTGGAGGCCGTAGAACTCCAGGAGCCCCCAGAGAAACGGATGGATTGGAAATCTGAGTCCTCTTACTAGATAAGAGATGAAGCATACCCGCTCTCATTTAGAGGGATCGGGGACGCTCTCCGCTTGCTTTCCGCCCTTGTAAGTGGCAAGTCCGGCTCGAACTGGGACCATGAAGGCCGGGGGAAGAAATCCTTGGCTTGAGTATAACTAGCTCATTGTCTTGGGACTGAGCATTTCTCCCAATTTCTGGCTGAGGGCTGGGGCGCGAGAGGAGGAGCCAGCGTCGACCGTCCATGATGGAATGGGCTTTGGTCGAGGCGCTCCGATGAAAGCTCGCAAAGGGGATGGTGTGACTCAGATCTAGATCCTTGCCCCTTTATAGGCGGCTCATTTGCGTGGCTAGGGGGTAATTGTAAAATACCCTGGCTTTTCAGATTCATTCAAACATGTGGAAGATGGCCATTATTGGGCGTAGAAGCCGAGGAGCGCAGCATTTATCAGAAGCCGGACACTATTCGACAAGTATATGGAATTTGGAGAAGAACCCGCCTCGCAATGCCGAAGACAATCAACGTGCCGGACTCATCGTCATTGAAGCCTGGTTCGGGGGCTACTGAGGGAGTCCCAAATTAGGGGGTGTCCGGATAGCCGAACTCTTACCGTTGGCCGGACTCCTGGACTATGAAGATACAAGATTGAAGACTTCGTCCCGTGTCCGGATGGGACTTTCCTTGGCGTGGAAGGCAAGCTTAGCGATACGGACATGTAGATCTCCTACCATTGTAACCGACTCTATGTAACCCTAACCTATCCGGTGTCTATATAAACCGGAGGGTTTTAGTCCGTAGGACGAACAACAATCATACCATAGGCTAGCTTCTAGGGTTTAGCCTCCTTGATCTCGTGGTAGATCTACTCTTGTACTACCCATATCATCAATATTAATCAAGCAGGAGTAGGGTATTACCTCCATCGAGAGGGCCCGAACCTGGGTAAAAACATCGTGTCCCTTGTCTCCTGTTACCATCCGCCTAGACGCACAGTTCGGGACCCCCTACCCGAGATCCACCGGTTTTGACACCGACGGTAACCCCTGAGGAATACATAAGGGACACTTTTAGAACGTTCCAGACTCCGAAAAGGTATAGGCATGTGGTACGGTAAGTAAACCGACTCCAAAACAACTCCAATGGCAATTTTTATCAGTTTTGGAATATTTAAGAATTTTAGGAAGAAACAAGTAGTCTGAAAGGGACACGAGGCCCCCACGAGAGTGGAGGCCCCCCCTACTGGGCGCGCCCCCCTATCTCGTGGGCACCTCGTGTGCCTCCCGGACTCCGTTTTCTTGCACGTTACGTATTTTTGTCGGTAAAAATTCATTATATATACTCCCAAAGGTTTTGACCACCGTATCACGCAAATATCCTCTATTTTCGTTTCGAGCTGTTCCTGTTGCAGAATAAAGCAAGATGTCTTCTCAGGAGTCAGTTGGGGAGAGTCGAGTGTCTCACCCAACGCCAGGTCCCGGAGCAAATAGCGATGCCTATCACTTTGGACCATCAACGGAGGATGAGATGGAGGTTGATTTGAAAAGGATAGATGCCACGGAGGAGGATCAAGAAGTTACCTCTCGTCTCCGAGCAAAATTCACCATGGGGGAACTACCTAGCCTGGTTGTCCCTACTTCGGTCACTCCTTCCAACTCTAGATTTCTTTCTTATGAAAATATGAAAAAGACTTTCACTTGTTCTCCAGAAGCTATGCAGCATCCTTGGGTAAAAGGAGCTTTGGCCATTACAGGCAAGCTCCGTAAAGAAATTATGGACCTCAAACAACAAGTCAATAAGCTCGAGGAGGAGAACCGTATCCTTAGGGCATCATCGCCAAGAAGATCATAACACCAACCGTGAAGAACGAGAAATAATCACATGGGTATGGGCACTCCCCTTGGCAACTGCCAAGCTTGGGGGAGGTGCTTTGCTATGTTGCTATGATCTTGAGGAAGTAGAAAGAATAAAAGAGTTCATATTGACCTTATGGATAGTGATAACTTCACACATAGAAAGTATGAGGCATAAAAATTGTTGAGAGTTGATGAACGTAGTTTTGGTCATCGTTGCAATTAATAGGAAGTGATAAGGAAAGAGGGGTTCACATACAAATACATTATCTTGGACACCTTTTTATAATTGGGAGCACTCATTAAGTATGACATGCTAAAAGAGTTGACATTGGACAAGGAAGACAACGTAATAGTTTATGTTTTCCGACATCTCAGTTAAAGTATATTGTCATTGACCTTCCAAACATGTTGAGCTTGCCTTTCTCCCTCATGCTAGCCAAATTCCTTGAACCAAGTAGATATACTACTTGTGCTTCCAAATACCCTTAAACCCAGTTTTGCCATGAGAGTCCAGCATATCTACCTATGGATTGAGTAAGATCCTTCAAGTAAGTTGTCATGTTGCAAGCAATAAAAATTGCTATCTAAATATGTATGACTTATTAGTGCAGAGAAAATAAGCTTTGTACGAACTTGTTGTGGAAGTAATAAAAGCGACGGACTGCATAATAAAGATCCACATACAAGGGGCAATATAAAGTGACGTTCTTTTGCATTAAGATTTTGTGCATCAACCCTAAACGCACATGACAACCTCTGCTTCCCTCTGCGAAGGGCCTATCTTTTACTTTATGTTCGAGTCAAGGTTATCCTCACCTTTCCCTTTTTTTCATTTTATCCTTTGGCAAGCGCCTCGTGTTTGAAAGATCGTGATATATATATCCAACTGGATGTAAGTTAGCATGAGCTATTATTGTTGACATCACCTAAAGGTGAATACGTTGGGAGGCAACACAATAAGCCCCTATCTTTCTCATTGTCCGGCTGAAACTCCATAACCACAAGTACTGCATGAGTGTTAGCAATTGTAGAAGACTACGAGATAGTTGAGTATGTGAGCTTGCTGAAAAGCTCTATTGTTGACTCTTTCTGATGTTACGATAAATTGCAATTGCTTTAATGACTGAGATTATAGTTTATTAGTTCCCAATGAAGTTTTTGAACCATACTTGACATTGTGAATTGATTGTTACTTGAGCATAAGAAATCATATGACAAAACCTATTTATGTTGCTGTCATAAGAATGATCATGATGCCCTCATGTCTGTATTTTATTTTTATCGACACCTTTATCTCTAAACATGTGGACATATTTTTCGATTTCGGCTTCCGTTTGAGGACAAGCGAGGTCTAAGCTTGGGGGAGTTGATACGTCCATTTTGCATCATGCTTTTATATCAATATTTATTGCATTATGGGATGTTATTACACATTATATCCCAATACTTATGGCTATTCTCTCTTATTTTACAAGGTTTACCATGAAGAGGGGAAATTTGGCAGCTGGAATTCTGGTTGGAAAAGGAGCAAACATTGAAACCTATTCGCACAGCTCAAAAGTCCTGAAACTCCACGAAACATCGTTTTGGAATTTATAAGAATTCTGAGCAAAAGAAATACACCAGGGGCCCACACCTGTCCAGAGACAGAGCCCCCTGTATGCGCCTCTATCTCCTGGGCCTTGGTGGGCCTCCGGTGTCCATCTTCGCTATATCGAGCTTTTACCTGGAAAAATCGTGGGCAAGCTTACGGAAGAAACTCCGCCGCCACGAGGCGGAACCTGCGGAACCAATCTAGGGCTCTGGCGGAGCTGTTCTGCCGGGGACACTTCCCTCCGCGGGGAATCATCACCAACGTCATCACCAACGATCCTCTCATCGGGAGGGGGTCAATCTCCATCAACATTTTCACCAGCACCATCTCTTCTCAAAACCCTAGTTCATCTCTTGTATCCAATCTTGTATCAAAACCACAAATTGGTACCGTGGGTTGCTAGTAGTGTTGATTACTCCTTGTAGTTGATGCTAATTGGTTTACTTGGTGGAAGATCATATGTTCAGATCCTTTATGCATATTATTACTCCTCTGATTATGAACATGAATATGCTTTGTGAGTAGTTACGTTTGTTCACGAGGACATGGGTGAAGTCTTGCTATTAGTAGTCATGTGAATTTGGTATTCGATTCGATATTTTGATGAGATGTATGTTGTCTTTTCCTCTAGTGGTGTTATGTGAACGTCGACTACATGACACTTCACCATTATTTGGGCCTAGAGGAAGGCATGGGAAGTAATAAGTAGATGATGGGTTGCTAGAGTGATGAAGCTTAAACCCTAGTTTATCGTTGCCGTTAGGGGCTGATATGGATCCATATGTTTAATGTTGTGGTTAGGTTTACCTTAATACTTCTTTTGTAGTTGCGGACGCTTGCAATAGGGGTTAATCATAAGTGGGATGCTTTTCCAAGTAAGGGCAGTACCCAAGTACCGTTCCACCCACATATCAAATTATAAAAGTACCGAACGTGAATCATATGAACGTGATGAAAACTAGCTTGACGATAATTCCCATGTGTCCTAGGGAGCTTCTTTCTCATTATTAGAAATTGTCCAAGCTTATCCATTGCTACATAAAGGATTGGGCCACCTTGCTGTACTTTGTTTACTTTATTTACTTGTTACTCGTTACCATTTATCTTATCACAAAACTATCTATCACCTACAATTTCAGTGCTTGCAGAGAAAACCTTACCAAAAACCACTTATCATTTCCTTCTGCTCCTCGTTGGGTTCGACACTCTTACTTATCGAAAGGACTACGATTGATCCCCTACACTTGTGGGTCATCACGCAGGTCAAGCGCGGAGACACAGCTCTGCTTTGGAAAGATATGTGGCAGCAGCAGTTGCTATCTGAGACACATCCGAGGGCCTTCTCATTTTCAATTGACGAGGATAATTCTGCTTCAGAGAGAACCAGGCTGACGACATGGATATGGAAAACCAGCTGCAACATGGAATAGCAAATACGGAACACTTTCATCTCATCTATAGAGAGTTCTCTTTATAAACAGCCTGGTGGAGTCTCTGTAGTGGACTCCCCTGTAGTTCGTATTAGTCTATTTGTAGTTTTGTTTCTCTGGTTTGTAATAACCCCTAACTAGCCAATCTAGGAGACACCACTCTCCAAGAAGTAACAAATGGTGTGTTGATGATAAACTCCTTGCTCTTGTGCTTCAAATGATAGTCTCCCCAACACTCAACTCTCTCTCACAGGATTTGGATTTGGTGAAAAGAAGATTTGAGTGGAAAGCAACTTAGGAAGGCTAGAGATCAAGATTTATGTGGTAGGAATGGAATATCTTGACCTCAACACAAGTGTAGGTGGTTCTCTCTCAGAAAATGTATGTTAAAAGTGAAGGCATGTTCTGATGGCTCTCTCCACGAATGAAGAGTGGGTGGAGGGGTATATATAGCCTCCACACAAAATCTAACCGTTACACACAACTTACCAAACTCGGTGGGACCGAATCATGAAACTCGGTCAGACCGATTTAGTTCATAATGTGACCGTTAGGTGTTTCGGTGGGACCGACATGTCAACTCGGTGGGACCGATATCGTTAGGGTTAGGGCATAACGTAATCTCGGTGAGACCGGTTACACAAACTCGGTGAGACCGATTTTGGTAATAGACAAACAGAGAGTTGGTCAGGCAAACTCGGTGGGACCGATTCGCTCATCTCGGTTAGACCGAAACGTTATGAAAGGGAAACAGAGAGTTTGCATTGCAATCTCGGTGGGACCGATCGCTCATCACGGTTTGACCAAAACGTTACGAAGGGAAATAGAGAGATTACAATCCCATTTTGGTGAGACCGAGATCCCTATCGGTGAGACCGAAAAGACTATGGTTTCTGGCAGTGGCTATGTCAACTGAACTCGGTGGCGCCGGATAGAAAGTTTTGGTAGGGCCGAGTTTGACTTTTGGTTTGGGACATATGTGGATGTGAGAAAGTAGTTGAGGGTTTTTGGAGCATATCACTAAGCACTATGAGCAATAAACTCATTAAGCAACACCTCACCCCCTCTTGATAGTATTGGCTTTTCCTATGGACTCAATGTGATCTTGGATCACTAAAATGGATAATGTATTTTGTCCTTAGCATTTTGAGGGGTCCATGTTTCTCATCCATGCCATGCCAAACATTGAGCTTTCCTGAAATATTTATCTTGAAATAGCATTAGCTCAATGAGCTATATGTTGTTAGGAATTACCAAAACCACCCAAGAATAGTTGCACTTTTAGTGGGAGGAAAGTAGAACTTGATGCGGTAATTGTACCTGCTCCCTTATTGGAAAGTAGTTCATCTCATAAATCAGTTCCTGTGATCCCTACACCAATTAGTGAGGAAGCTGATGATAATGATCATGAAACTTCAGATCAAATTACTACCGAACCTCGTAGGTCAACCAGAGTAAGATCCGCACCAGAGTGGTACGGTAATCCTATTCTGGAGGTCATGTTACTTGACCATGACGAACCTACGAACTACGAGGAAGCAATGATGAGCCCAGATTCCGCAAAATGGCTTGAGGCCATGAAATCTGAGATGGGATCCATGTATGAGAACAAAGTGTGGACTTTGGTTGACTTGCCTAATGATCGACAAGCCATCGAGAATAAATGGATCTTCAAGAAAAAGACTGATGCTGACGGTAATGTTACTGTCTACAAAGCTCGACTTGTTGCGAAAGGTTTTCGACAAGTTCAAGGAGTTGACTACGATGAGACATTCTCACCCGTAGCGATGCTTAAGTCTGTCCGAATCATGTTAGCAATTGCTGCATTTTATGATTATGAAATTTGGCAAATGGATGTAAAGACTGCATTCCTGAATGGATTTCTGTAAGAAGAGTTGTATATGATGCAACCCGAAGGTTTTATTGATCCAAATGATGTTAACAAAGTGTGCAAGCTCCAGCGATCCATTTATGGACTGGTGCAAGCCTCTCGGAGTTGAAATAAACGTTTTGATAGTGTGATCAAAGAATATGGTTTTATACAGACTTTTGGAGAAGCCTGTATTTACAAGAAAGTGAGTGCGAGCTCTATAGCATTTCTAATATTATATATGGATGACATATTATTGATTAAAAATGATATAGAATTTCTGGATAGCATAAAAGGATACTTGAACAAGAGTTTTTCAATGAAAGACCTCGGTGAAGCTGCTTATATATTGGGCATTAAGATCTATAGAGATAGATCAATACGCCTAATTGGACTTTCACAAAGTACATACCTTGATAAAGTATGGAAGAAGTTTAAAATGAATTAAGCAAAGAAAGGGTTCTTGCCTGTGTTACAAGGTGTGAAGTTGAGTCAGACTCAATATCCGACCACTGCAGAAGATAGAGAGAAAATGAAAGTTGTTCCCTATGCTTCAGCCATAGGCTCTATCATGTATTCAATGCTGTGTACCAGACCTGATGTGTGCCTTGCTATTAGTTTAGCAGAGAGGTACCAAATTAATCCAGGAGTGGATCACTGGACAGCGGTCAAGAACATCTTGAAATACCTGAAAAGGACTAAGGATATGTTTCTCGTTTATGGAGGTGACAAAGAGCTCGTCGTAAATGGTTACGTCGATGCAAGCTTTGACACTGATCCGGATGGCTCTAAGTCACAAACCGGATGCGTATTTATATTGAACGGTGGAGTTGTAAGTTGGTGCAGTTCTAAGCAAAGCATCGTGACGGGATCTACGTGTGAAGCGGAGTACATAGCTGCTTCGGAAGCACCAAATGAAGGAGTCTGAATGAAGGAGTTATATAGTCTGGGCTTGGTATAAAAGGGCAGAAAAAACGAGTGGGGGGCATTCGCCCTCACAGGCCTGTACGTAGATTCCCCCTGTTTCTAACTGGTCTCCGGCGCTCCGGCCTTTTCATCGTTTAATTGATAATTTTCCTCGGTGGAGCAACCAAGAGGTTTGATGATTTTCCTCGGTCACTTAATTGATTTTGTAGGTTATTCATTCTATCACGCTTGCACCGGGGCGAGTGAACCAGCTGGAAATACATTACGGCGGTCTGACCTTCGACAAAATAAATATTACTGATAGCGGTCACTTACTGCTGCGGAACGCCACTTGCGACGGAGCAACGCTGCAGAAGGTGAAGGAGGAGGAGCAGGTACACGTACCAGTTGTTATGAAGTCTATGCAGCTCGGCCCGCATCACTTAAGCAAAATCTAACTTTTTTCCTTCTTTGTAGGTGTTCCGTGTGGCGGACTACGCGCGGGCCGTGTTTGCACTTATATATAGAAAAAAGTATAGTTTCCCCCCTCAAATCCATCTAGGTGGATCAAATTCCCCCCAAAGTCTAAAACCAGTTAAATCACCCCCAAACTCTGCAATACTAGATCAATAATCCCCTCGAGTGGTTTTGGGAAGGATTGCAACCGGTTTTGACTATAGGTTGCTGACTTGTAATTTAACTTGTGCCCCACGACGCAATGTTCTTGACGAGTGAGCATCGCACCGGGCAAGTAGTGGCTTTGACCATTCATCCAGGCTTAGGTTGTCGGCTTTGGCGCCGCGGAGATTGTAGCCGAGGGCGCGGTCGCCAGGGCTCAGGAGGTGCCCAAGGTGCGTCCTTACGATGATGATGATGTCTCTCCTGCCCAGCTCCGACGGGCGCCTCAAGCTGCCTCGCCACATCCGCCACGTCCACCGGCGGGAGGGAGGCGATGAGGGCCACGAGGCTGGAGGGCGCGGGGCCGCGATGCAAAAAAGAAGTCGAGATCACCGGCGATGTCAACGCGGGTCGCTGAGCCTGCCGCACCGAGGCCAGCGAGCCGTCGGTCGAGTGTGCTCAGACCTTGAGTGTGCTACGCGTGCATGGTTGGCATTCCTGCTTATGTTGTGCTGTGCTTGGCAAACATGGCGACGGGGTGGCTGGATGTTCATGTGAGGCAAGGGGTTCAGCCCAAAAATGCAAACATGGCATCGGAGCTTGGCCATTTTGGCCATGGCGGGCCAAGGGAGCTCGCCGGGCACAAGCGCGGGCGGCTAGGCATCTGCAGAGTGCAGACACACGCGCGTGTGTGTGCGCTATAGTGCGGCAGCACGACTGCAGCTGGGGGCGTGCTCGCGGTGCGGGACACGGCTGCAGGGTGGTCTCAGGCCGTGGCCGGCCAAGCTCTGGGCTATGGCCTCGGCCATGGGTGGCGTAGGTCAGCGAGGCGAGCGGGTCGAGCACGAGGAGAGCTGCGTGTGCATGGTACACGAGGGCGCTAGCCGAGCCCAGCCATGGCAGCCGTGTACTACTACTGGACGGCGCGGTGGCTGTTACTCTCTGTTCGCGGCGGGGCAGTACGGGCAACACGGCGGTGTCTTGCTCGTTCATTGCCATGTCAGCATCATATCCCCAGTCAACAACCTTTAGTCAAAACCACCTACAATCCTTTGCAAAACCACTCAAGGGGCTAATTGCTCCGGTATTGCAGTGTTGAGGAGGTGATTTAACAGTTTTAGACTTTGGGGGGAATTTGATCCAACTAAAGAGATTTGAGGGGGGGAAACTATACTATAATATATAACTGTTGGGACTTTGAGCCGCCGTCTACTTGTGTCTGGAGTACTTTGCCTGTAGCGAGCGTTTGACTCGAAACTTCTTGATTGCGGCGTGGTACGAGCGGTCATTGGCGGATCTAGGGGTGGGGTCATATGGGGACCATGGCCCCCATACACAAATTACAAAATCTTTTTTACTAGTGTAATTTTTGTTCATCATACTAATTTTGGTGTAGTATAGTATATTATTTTTTTCTAGTCATTGTAATGTTGTTCATTGTTGCCCCAACATTGTCAATCGTTTCCCATAGAGGTAAATACACCGTACATCCATTCTGCACTAATTTTATTTTATCTAGTATAATTTAAATTTTAAAATTATTTGCATTCAAACAGAAGTTTAGTTGGTTTGTCCGTAAACTTAGGTACATTCATAATCCACAATATTTCATTTATCTAAATTTTTAATTTAAAATTGTTCGAATAAAAAATCATTGGTTTCTCCCAAAGAATTTACGTGCATTAACTATGCACTATTTTTTATCTAGATATTTAAATTTAACATTATTCGAGTTCAAGCAAAAAAAAGTGTTGATTTGTCCAGAAAAATTACGTACATTCATACTGCACTATATTTCCTTTTATCAAGATTTCTAAATTTAAAATTATTAAATTAAAACATAAATTTCATTTATTTGTCCCACGTAATTTACATACATTAATTCTGTGCTATAGTTTATTTTATCTAGATTTTTAATTTCACATTATTCGAATTCAGACAAAAAATTAGTTGATTTCTATGAAACTTGTGGGTACATTCGTTCTGCAATATATTTCCTTTTATCTAGATTTTAAAATTTAACTTATTTGAAAATCAAACAATTTTTTTGTTAATTTGACCAAAAGAATTTACGTACAACTATATTTTCCTTAGTCTATATTTTAAGATTTCAAATTTTTCGAACTCAAACAACAAATTATTGATTTGTCCTAATGAATTTGCGAAATTTCAACCATTTCAAGGATTCCTGAACAATGTAAAATGCAAGGCAATATAAAGGAAACACAAGATACACCAGAATGAAATAACAACACAAAGAATGTTCATCCCTTTGAGTAGCGTAGGCGCAACCAACAACGACTTCACAGGTTCATTCGCAAGAAAAAAAAAAGAAACGGCATATGCTATAAGCGTGTGCTACTGCATGCATTTTCACCTGCCATCGACCGCAGGACGCAGGTCACAGCTCATCATAACGTACGAACAAACTCTGAAGCTGTTCAATTATGGGACGGAAATTCGGCACATTATCCAAGTCAGTGATGGTGAGTGAACCAGAATTCAGGGTAGCATTTTTGGTGCACTGCACCGTCAGCGATACGTAATAACCATACCAAAATAACCACCATAATAAGCATCGGACTGACTCAAGAGTGACCGACCACCTGATGAAATAAGTATCTCAGCCTTCAGTACTCCCTCGGTCCCAACATAAGTATCTCAACTTTAATACTACTGCAGACTTATTTTCGGACGGAGGAGGTACAACATGAGCCTGGGCACCGTTTTGAATTATCAATGTGGTCACTCCTTCTAAAATAAAATAAAATTGTGGTCACCAGGCCATGTGCCCAGATCCAAATGTGCATGATACCTGTGGATCTACAAAGGGAACAAACATCATGTGAGGCTGCCTGTCCTACTATTAAGTGATAATAATACTACATATTGTTAGTACTAAATACTCCAGAAGGACATGACATTGTACTAGCAAACTCCACAGTTCCTTGATCCCTTCCAGTTTTACAAACCCATGAAAACCACCTTTGCTGCTCTTCTTATCTTTGCGCCGACACCAAACTTACAGCTTGTGCAAATTCCGGCAAAACGTTTGATGCGGTGAAATCCAAGGAGGCAATGGCGGAGCACATCACCAAGGTGAAGCAGCTGCTCGAGGAGGCTGCCGCTGCATCCGCTCCTTCTTTTAGGCTACAAAACCACAATCGATGTTACTACTCCCTCCGTTCCTAAATATAAGTCCTTTTAGAGATCCCACTGTAGGCTACATACGGGGCAAAATAAGTGAACCAATACTCTGAAAGGCGTCTATATATATCCGAATGTAGTCTCTATAGTGGAATCTCTATTTAAGAACCTGAAGAGATAAACATATTTAAGTTTACAGTCCAGTGAAGACCAAACTTTCTTTGAGAGAGATGTCATAAAGACCTGCTATCTGATTTTCGATTCATATTAAAAGCCAGCATGGAAGAACTATTCCAATTCAAGTAATTTTCTCCAGGTCAGCGCCTGAAAAAGCATGGTTAGAGAACACACAATACTGCTTGGGCATGTTATTTTTACACTAGTCACACAAGTTCCTACCGCGGACTCTGGTCTAGGTGCTAAAATGCTTGCCAAATGATCTGTTTCGTGAGGGTTTGCAGTTCGAATTCGCTGTACTGAGCAACAACGAGAGCATTTACAGCGATCATCATTCAGTTATTATTATCTTTGTTCACGGAAAACCTTCATGGCACTGCTAATAAATAGTTTTGCACGATGAAAACGGCCCTGCTACTATTGTTGCCCTGGCATAGAAATTTACCTGCAGACTTGCAGCTCTGGGCTACTTAGAACCACTTTTTTAAGTGGTATTCTGCAGGTGATCTCTTGGAGAAGCCAGTTAAGCAGCTGCAAAGCATGAGGTACAACAACAACTAAATAAACAAAAAATCCTAAACATACGGGAGGTATTGCTCAACAGAAACAATTGGTCTGACATATAAGGGTACTTCATCTCATGTGCATGGATGGCCCTTAAACTGACAGGAGTTATAAAACTGATATGTTTAGAAGATAAGATCACGTAAGCTGCAGTTACGTTGACATGACAACTGGGTAGTGGGTGCGCCGGCCGGGGAAAGGAAGGAGCGGAGACAAGGTCACCACGGGAGGCGAGCTCCTTGTTGACGGGTACACGTCAGGTTCCCAGTCCTCTGAATACCTCCACTCTTACCTGAAGAGTGACACTGAAGATGTCGATTCAGTCGAGCAACGGTTCAGATGGAAAGAGACGACCCAAGTGTAACCGGACGGTCAAGGGTTAACTAACTGATGCCAAGACTATACTACTCTAGTGACGTAAGGACATGCAGCTGAGGTTAACTTTATAGACAAGAGTCTTACCTCGTGAAACCATCAAACCACGTCTCTGAATTGCTGCACTTACGTAAAAATTGTTATGTACCTTACGTAATAGCCAACGTGGACAAGTGGGATTCGATTAGAGAGGATTGAGGGGCCCACCCCCCTGAAAATCGGGGAAGAGAATTATGGTTAGGAAGGTTACGTTACTTTACGTAGCTTCCTTTGTAGATGGAGCATTATTGGTACCCTCTGGTCCAGCTTCAAGCCTGCACTGCGAAACAGAACTTGCTCAAGACTTCAGTAGTAATATGCTCATGCTGAATAATTGCTAGGCAGTATTAGCCCATATCCTGTAAGGTGCTGTACTAGGCAGTATTAGAAAATACAATACATTATGCAAGTCGATGCTAAGTGAGTGAATCAGGATTAAAATTCAATACATTATGCAAGTCAATGATAAGTGAGTGAATCAGGATTAAAATTCAATACATTATGCAAGTCAATGATAAGTGAGTGAATCAGGATTCAGGCGTTGTTGAGAAGCTGAGCAAGCGAGTCTCCCAGCTCCAAGATAGCACTTCTAGTTAAATTGGCGCACAAGAGTACATTGCACCCTCAGCAATAACTGTACCAAAATAACCATCATAGTTCATTTCGAAAGAGAAATATAATAGAAAACTTGATATCGCCAAAAAATTGGAAAACAAAGACTAGACAATGCAACTAGTAAGCTTCAGGTTGCCTATACTGCCACTAGATTATAATGGGGGCCTGTTTGGCCCATTTTAAGCTTTGGCCTGTCAGTTAAGTAACCTTAAGCAGTTATGCCAGGACTCTGAACCAAACATCTAGCTTATTCGGGCTTAACATTAAAACAGAACTCCCCTGTCAAAGCAAGTAAAGGGCCTCAATTAGGCAGGAGCACATGACTTGTTAGTTCGGTTCCTCAAATAGCATCAGGCTTATCTGTAAGCTATCAGCAAGTAGAGCACCTTACAGGATAAGCTTAGTGGAGCACAAGCACTGAATAACACAAGGCAAGTCTACAACTAAGTTACTAGATCTTTAACTGACTAGTACACCAAGTTGTTTCAGGAATGAATGGAGTTTAGTTTAACAATAGAAAAAGTAAAATATTCTCTTCGCTAGGTAAAAACCTTCCAAAGAAGTAGACACTTCCATTGGGACAAACTGAACTATTGAACACCTAGAAGATTTCAAAGTTGATAGGAGTAAACTTGGCTATCTACTTGCATAATAATATATTCGACTATATGTGTCAGGACCCTGGACTATAACCCATGTATTATTCGACATTATCATTTTGGGCTGGGGTATCAAGCAAACTAGCATAAATGCTCTTTGACACCGTACTCACCCGACATGAGTGTCGTCAGCAACTGGACTTGGGTGATGTTTGGAGAGAGAATGAATGACCCATGGGCCCCTAACGGGGTGACATGGCAGCCACGTGGCGAATACCAGCGTTAAATCCAGTCAAATGGGCCAAAACCAAGCCGGGGCTGAAAATGAATCTGTATTAAGAATACAGGGTCCCTCCTCTCAAAAAATAAAAAAAATACAGGGTCCCAAACTGGACCATTGCAGGTTGAACTTTATCTGGGGAAGAATTTACGCTAAGACTTTTTGGACCAAGAAATATGCTACAACACAACTCTGAATTGAAATGCCATAATAAATAAGTGGATGCAAGCTGGCACGTATGAAACAGCAAAGGTAATGGAGTGTGTATTCATGTTTCAGAGATTGCAATTTCAGCCATGGGCCATAAACTTCCACTACAAATATGTTTCTGTAAATATCATAAAACTGAGATGAAGCAGCATGCAGTATTCCCATACTAGCAATCTAGCATTACAAAAGTCATGGGGGGAAACGGCCGAGTGTCGTGAGGTTGCATCACAATCTAAAGAAGGCTGTTCTAGCGTTTGGCAGATGGAACATTACCAACAGGCGTCTGTTCAGTTGTTCCTTGAGTCCTCAAAAGCTGCTTTGTTCTAGATCTCAATTACGAATCCACAGCCAATGAGGCCATCTGTCTGTTCAGTTCATTGTCAGCCTTCTTCAGAAAAACATCCCAGCCACTCCCTTCCCCCCAATCCAGCATATCATACGGCACTGCTGTCATTAATCCTGGCCTCACTGCACCTTGCTCCATTACCACTCTAAACTCCAGCTCGTCCTCTCCTCGCTGCTCGTCCTCAAGCTCCTCCCATGTAAACATAAGGGGCAAGGTATAGCCACCCCAAGGATTGAAATCAATCAGCTTCACCCGGCCATCTGCTCTGACATACACATCAAATGTATAATTCTGCGAAGCAAACCGCGACTCAACAACTTCTTCGAAGAAATCCTCGATCTTCGGCTGCACCTCAGCACTCCACCCAGGCAGCGAAGGGTAGTAAGCAGATGTGTCCCTCTGCGACACGCCGACCAGCTTCCGTCCCCGCACGAAGCAACGGAACTCTGACTCGGGACGGAGGCCCGGGTACCACTTTCGGAGGGCGAGGTAGTACTGGAACTCATCGTCCACCCAAGCATCAATGCCGCTTTCTTGTCCAACATCGTCTTCCGGCGAATCATCACTGACGGCAGCAGCTTGCCTGCCTCCCTCGTTGTAATCATCACTGGGATCACTCGGAGAACCAGCACCACTTGTGCTCCCTCCCGCATTCGATCGAGCACCCGCCTTGTTGGCACCACTGCCCTGTCCAGCATTCCGTCGAGCACCCTTGGCGCGCACGAAGTCCTGGCAGGACGGGCGCGCGGAGGCGAGGTCGTGCGCGACGCAGTCGGAGGAGCGGAGCAGCATGGCGACCTCGGCGAAGCAGGTGCAGCGGACGGTGCCGTCGGCGGACATGAAGGCGGCGTCCTTGGGCGCGCTCCAGTTGAGCTTGGGGAGCGCGGCGCCGCCGAGCTCGGCGATGGCCGCGTCGACCGCGGCCTCCAGCTCGGGGAAGGCGGGGCGGGGCGGGCTCTCGTCGTCGTCGTCGGAGCAGCCGGAGAAGACGTCCGAGCCGTGGCGGTCGAGGAGGGAGACGGGGTCCGGGAATGGGGTGCGGCCGGAGGTGAGCGCCGGGAGGAGGAACGGGGGAGGCCCTTCCGCGTCCTGGTGAGGGGCGTCGGTGGCGGGGTGGGCGGGCTGGCCGGCGAGGTAGCGGAGGAAGGCGGCGGGGAGGGGGATGGTGACGGTGGGGACGGTGTGGCGGCGGAACGCCGGGTACCACTCCTGGATCTGGCAGCGGAGCAGCTTCTCTAGCAGCATCTCGCCGACTGCTTGGCCGGCTTCGCCTCCGTGCCTATGGCGGGGGGAGACGCGGCGGCGAGGAGGCGAGCGCCGCCGGTTGCCGCGAGAGAGACAAGGTTTTTTTTTTTTTGAGGGGAGGTGAAGCTTTGCGTTTTTTTTCCTTGAGGGATGAAAATAACTTTATTCATCAAATACCATGGTTTGTGGGATACATGAAGGATCGTGGGTAAGTAAGCCGCAAATGACACCCTTAAATTAAATTAAAGGAAAACTTTGCTAAGCAATGAGACCGACGACCTTCATACATGATCTTATTGTTAAAACTCTAATCTCTGGCCCTAACTTTAGTGATGACTGAGCCATACATACCTTTAGCATTTCGGTTTATGTTATCAACTACCTGCTTAGCATCCGAAGCAATGATAAAATTATGGAGAGCTAGATCTTCTGCCAGAGCATATGCTTCTCGACAAACAATTGACTCGAGAATAGCTGCATCATGAACTCCAAAAATCACCAGAGAAGAGCTTCCCAAATATGTGACATGCTCATCCGGGCAAACGTCCGCAACCGAGCCTCTTGTGTGGTATTTTGATACTCCTGCATCCACATGGATTTTCGCAAAACCCGTCGGCGGGGCCCTAGGACGTACACTTCCGCTCAAAAGTTGCTGATTTGAGACAGCGGCTTGCCTTGCTGCTTGCGAATTCTTGATGATCCAAATCCATCAAGTACCTGTTGATGAACGCATGGGTAGCCTGAGGGCTCTGAAAGTCACCTTCATGTATAGCATTCCTCCGAGATGTCCTGACTGCCCACAGGGTAACCACCAGCTTGAGGAAAGCGTCATGTTATAATGCTTGGATCATCAAGAATAGCCATGATTTTGCCGTTGGTTCTGTTGATGCCCTCAGCTGTTCTGCAAGTTCGCGGTCCACTAGAGCCCAAATGCAACGAGACATGGTACAGTCCAGGAGTGAGTGCCTCCATGAGTCAGGAGCACCACACAGTCCGCATGAGCTTGTCGTGGACAAGTTCGGTGTAACATCCCAAAATTCTAAATTTTGGAATGTTATATTAGATAAATAACTATGCTTGTTTGTCTGATTGATGGTTTGATTGATTGAGTGAAACTGAGTGGAATTTGAAAACTTTTAAAAGTTGAATGAGAGGGAATGAAATGACTTTCCCAAACTTTCCCCTTTGCCTTTTTGGATCTCAGTGAATTCAAGTTCATTCCAACACCAAACCCTAGAGTGAAGATGACATGACTTCTTCCATTTGGAATGAAAAGGGTTTTGAAAAGATTTGAATTTCATTTGAGAATATTTCAAATTGAAAGCTTTATGCAACTCAATGATTTTCATGAGGGAAGATAAAATGACTTCTTCAATTATATGAAATATGAGTTGGAAGTTAAAAAGGTATCAAATTGAAAGTCATTTGAAAGTGCCATTTGGAGTTTCAGAAGATTTTGAGTTTTGGTATTTGAATTCAAATTTTGGCAAGTGGAATTCATTTCAAAACTATGCCTGACAACTACTTGCTCCTGAAGAAACTGCACCAAATTCCTCAGCTCCTCCTGCACCAACTCCAACTCCAATTCTTCCATCTGCTTCTGATGTGAATAAAACCAAGGCTGCAGAACGAGCTGCTGTGAAGAAAAGGAAAGCATCAGCTGCGTCAGATTCTTCGGCTGCAAAGAAAATGAAGCCAATGACCAGCTCTTTTGAAAACCCAATTGATGTTGTTCCAATCACCTCCATACCATCAAAGGAAGTTGTTCCTTTTGGAGAAGACTATGAGATCGATCGGATCGATGAAGAACATCAATCTGCTTTGCTTCGTCGAGAGAAAATTGATGAAGAAATTGAAGTGGAAGCAATCCCTTCAACCCAGCTTATTTCCTCATCGGACCATGAAATTCCTCAAGCGGCATCGAGGATAATGAAAATGAAGATGTGGATATTGGATGTACCACTCCGGTGATCAATGATGACTTTTGGGAAAGTCGGCATCCCAATACTCCTCTCTTCACCCCGCTCCAACAAGTTCCTCACTCCCTGCACAAACAGTCCAAATGGACTTTGAAGAAAATCAACCCATCGGTTACGTGCATGAAGAAATTCCAGCCACTAGTCTTGATGAAACTGCTTCTTCTTGCTAATCCTCGATCGCTTTTGTTGAGGAACAAGAAATTCCTCAGTGAAGAACCTGAACTTGTGATTCTGAGGTGGTGATGCAACCGACCGACACCCTCTGCCCAAGCAAAAGAATCCGTTCTCAACCAAGCAAAAGTTCAAGGTGAAGATTTCTTTGCCGAGCACGTGTTCTTCATCGAATATAATCCTTATGATTACGCTCGCATTAGGAAGAGGCGTTTACGGACTGCCACCAAGCCAACTTCTATTCTCTGTGCTTTTCAACAAGGACAAAATCTTGATCATGCTCATATTCCTCATGTGGATATGGAGTCGCTGCCGAGCTTTGAGCCGATCCTCGGTGTTCTTCACGACGCGGGACTTCTAAACTTCTGACCGATATTTGTGACTGGAATGAAGAGCTAATTCTTGATTCTATGCAACCTTGCACATCACCGGAGACGCTGAAGATGTGAATTCATGGGTCTTAGATTGGATGATGAAAACACCCACTACAAGGCACCAAAGAAGTGAATTGCTTCGTGCCCTCCCACTCGATCCTCCGATTGATGGTGCACGTCGCATCTATGAAGAAAAGGAACTTTCAAATCACTATATGCAAGTCTTGATGAAGCCTTTGAAGCCAAGGCAAGCCCCAAGGACCAAATTCCTCGTCAAGGAATTATTATATGTGCCTCGAGCAGTCTACGAATTCGGCGAAGACTATGAGTCCTATCAAAGGCCACGACTCGAGCGATGAAGAAGTCGTTGGCATCATGAAGAATATGCTTTTCAACATCATCCATGGCGTTCCGTCAATTTCCATGATTTCTTCATGAGGACTCGCTAACATTGCCATGTCACCTTTTGAGCTGAAGCCTTATGCACCTTGGATTATGAGATTCATCGGTCAAGATCTTCTTTGAATTACAAGGCGATACTTTGAACCACTGCAGCTACCGCCTCGATTGAAGTCCTCAAGCGGACAATTACCTCGGTGATGAAAAGGGCAAGGCTACTGCTGTGATAGATGAAGGCACTCGTCCATTGGATGGACAGTTTTAAAGCAGACATCTTACTCCACCAATGATGACTCGCCACACATGACTCAAAGACAAATACCTCGGTCAAGCATAGTCCTCAAGCTATCGCACCTGTGGTGATGGTGATCGTGAGTTACTCCTCGGTCTTCATCGGAAGGTTGATCGCAATCATAAGTGGGTCAAACGTCAGTTTGGTACTCTACTTTACAATTTGACCTCAACTCACAATGCAGTGAAGAAAAACCACTACTATCTTAATGAAACCTTCAAGCGCACCTGGGCTGTTCTTTCACATGTCTACAGTGAAGAAGAACTGCAATCAATGGGACTCAAGGAAGAATTTGACTGGTCTGCACCTCCTCCGAAGAAATTCAAGAAGGTCAAAGTTCCTTCCTTAGTGGCCAGCTCCTATTCTTCATCTCGCGACACTGATGAAAATGAAGATTTGGAAGACACTGCTGCTGGTCCTACTTGACAACCGACCCCAACAATCTTTGGCGCTCCGTCCTCAACTTGAAATTCTTGAGGCGTTAGTCCTCGGCCGATCCTTTTGGTGGATTGATGACAAAGGGGAGAAATTTGAGTTAGTCTTCAAGCGGGTCTAGTTTTTGTCTATATACAGTATTTTATTAAGTTACAACTCTCGTTCTTCTGAAACCTTTTATTGGATCGAGTTGTAATCTTAAACCCGATGGTGCTTTGATACTTTTGATGCATTATGCTTTTGCTCTATGCTCTGATTACAGTTGTTTTGATATTTGTTATGCTCTGATCCTCGTGAGCTCGTTGAAAATCTTCATAGCAAATCGATTTGGGCTCTGGTACTCTTGATGCGTTACATTGCATAACATCAAGCACCATATTTCATCATGCATTTTCAAATTCTTCATACTATATGTTAAATGCGTGTATGAATTACAAGATATAGGGGGAGATCTCCATGATTGATTTCTTCAAATGTGCATTGCCTCAAAAGCAAATTCCTCACTATGCACATCTTCAGGGGGAGTTCTTCTATATCTTGCAATCAAATTCCTCATTATCAGTATTTACACTTCATATATTTATCCCCGTTGAAAACTTAACCTATATTGTCATCAATCACCAAAAGGGGAGATTGTAAGTGCATCTAGTGCCCTTAGTGATTTTGGTGTATTGAAGACTTATAGGTTAAGTAACTAATCGTTTGTGAGTGTACACAGGTCTATAAGTCTATGAGGAGTTTGATATTTACGGTGAAAGTCGACCCCTCAAAATGAAGTTCTTCAATGAAGAATTTGATATTCGAAGACTTTCGAAGACTTTGAAAGTGAAGAAATTGGTGTGACCTTGAAGACTTGGTATTCATTTGAGGAACATGAAGCGTGAAGACTTTTGTTTTCGTAGTTTCATTTCTCTTTCTTGAGTCATAGGAAACACCGTCTTTGTTAGAGGGGTCGAGGAAATACTAAGGAAAAATTTCCATTTGATGCTCAACTCAAAATCCTACACCTACCAATCCCTTGAGTGAAGCTTTTGAAATCTCATACAGTTCAGTCAATTTCTTGATGATGAGACGAAGCTCTTACGGTATTTGAGAATTTGTTTCGGCCGAGGAGTTAGGAATTCGCCGGTCGAATTGCCTACACTGATGAGGAACATGATAGCCACGAGGAATTTGATATTCAAAATTCCGACCGTTGTTATCTTCTTGCGCTTGGCTGTCCTAAATATCTTATCCACCTAACGGTCATATCATTGAAGGGCATTTATGTCTTATCATGTCGGGCTGCTCCCTAGGCTATAAATAGCCGCCCCCTACAACCACTAGTTGGTTGGCTGCTCCGAGAGAACTTGACACTTGTCATTTGAGAGCAACCCATCCTCTGAGGACTTTGAGTGAAAATCATCAAGTGAGGAAAATCCCAAAAACCAAACCCCTACAAACCCAAAGTGATTGAGCATCACTGAAGAAATTGATCCTGCGTGGATCCGACGCTTTTTACCTTTGAAGACTGTGCTTCTTCCAGACGGTTAGGCGTCAAGGTCTAGAGCATCCAAGAGGAATTGTGGATCGCCGAGTGACCAAGTATGTGAAGGTTTGGAAGTCGCCTGAAGACTTACCACGAGTGATTGGACGAGGTCTGCGTGACCTTAGTTCAAGGAGAATACGGTGAGGACTTGGTGTCTGAGCTGCGTGCTTTCGATGGGGTGTCCGGACTGTGTGTCCTCGAGTTTAAATACTCAACCGCTCCAACAGGGACGTACAACCGAGACAGCAGTTGGAACTGGTCTACCAAATCATTGTCTTCACCAACCTAATCTGGTTCTATTTCCTCAACCCTTTCATTTCCTCATTCTTGTCTTTGAGTGTTTGTTCATACTGTGTTTGAAGACTTTGGTGAAGACTTTCTCAATTTCCTCAGTTCAATTTCTTCAGTCTGTTTGTCTTCATCTTGTGTTATCCTGTGATTACGCTTTCTGTGCTCTGTGATAGTCTTCATTTCACCATGATGACTATGCCTGTAATCTGTTATGCTTACTTTTGAGTACTTATTCCGCTGCGTGTATTTCTTCGCTAAGGAATTTCCTCACCAGCAAATTCCTCAGTGAAGAATTTGTAAAATTCTCTAAAAATCGCCTATTCACCCCCCCTCTAGTCGATATAACGCACTTTCATGTGCTTACTAGCACTGTGGGTCCCTTCTTGAGATGAACTGGCCTTACTTTTGTGGGGTCCAGTGTTTCCTCTGCAGAACTTGCCTGAAAAACAGCTGGTCTTGCTTCCTCCTTAGACTGAGTTGCCAGAATATGTGATCCACTTGCTTGACATTGGGAATGAAAATTACCCGGCTGCTTTGAATCTACTCCTGTAGGTACTGCCTCATCTCCAACTTTGCTACACGGGGGTGCTGCTGGGCTTGATGGTGTACTCTTTACCACCTGTATTTTGGCATTCCCATGGATTGCCTCTTTTGTTTCAGAAAATGCCTGTTGTTGCTGCTGGGGAGGACCGAATTTTTTCATGGCTGACTGCCTTGACTTTCCCCCTTGGTTGTAACCGGGATTTGCGGCACGATACGCCTGCGGATGAATTGCCGTTTCATTCATCACAGATGGCTCCAATACAAAACTAACAGTTTTCTTCATCTTCTTGGATGGCGGGAGTGGTGGTAGTGGGTTTCGACAAGTAGACTTCTGTTCTGTAGCTTCATTTAGAGCGGCAAGTTCTCTCATTATTTTCTGCCGAGTCGCCTTTGGGCATATTTTCTTGGGGTTGAATGTGAAGACCATATCCAAATCTTCCCCCCTCAACAACTCTTTGAACATCCTCCTCGCTTCAGTTGCCATGGATATGTCATCAATATCCAACATTTCTTTCACTTCAAAAACAGGGAAGCGTGGTTTTGGGGAAACAGCAGTTTTGTATTCTGTCATCACAAGGTTTCTCATAGATATCCTATCTGCCTCATCCAATCCTTTTGCCTTTCTGTCCCTCTTCTTTTCAATCATAAATTGCAGCGTGCATTGTTCATCATCATCGCTGCTTGCATTTTCAGCTGCGAGATCCCCGTCCCGATCTGAACCACCATTGCTGCCTGAACCACCGTTGCCACCTCCGCCGTCATCCTCATCATCTTCATCCTGCTTCCCCTGCCCATCATCTTCCTTGTCTTTGTCATCCCCATCGCCTTCTTCATCGTCATCGTCCTCCTTTCCTTCGTCATCTTCTTTTTTGTCATCCTCTTCTTCTTCATCATCATCATTGTCCTCGTTCCCCTCAGTTCCGTCTTTACCTCCCATCTCAGCACTTGCCCCCTCATGGTGATCAACCGTTTGTCGTGCTCCCTGGCTACTTGATTTCCCCTGAACTCCACTTGATCCATCATGACCGTCATCGCTGTCTGAACTGCCATCGGTGTCGCTTTCATCACTACCTTTATCCCTGCCATCTCCTCACTTTCCTTTGTCGGCTGCCTCATTGTCGTCATTGTAATTAAATGACTCCTCCTCACTTGGTAAGCTGTCTCTTTAATTTGGTACTCGCTGCCCTTTACATTAGACTGCTGCTGCTTGTCTCCTTGATAGTAGGATCTGCCTCCTTTGTCCCCATTCATCATCATCTATCTTTCCAACCCCGATCCACGAGCTTCCCAACTGCATGTGAAATTCAGAACACATATCGTGCACCAACCACTGTGAGCTTCTTTTGTACAGTAAAACATAAAAGTGGATGGTAGAGAACATGATAAGTACATATCTTCTATTCAAGATTCGAAGAAATGGTTGAATGTACAAATGGCGATAAAAGGGAACAACGGTGAGAGGAAAAAACAAGTGCTAGATAACTTCTTGATTTGTCATATGACTCGGGCAATCTTGCGGCAACAAATTTGGTGATGTGGTCCATCTTGCCAAACAAGCTATCATCCGACACCGGAAAACTCCGTCTTGAGCTGGTGGTTTTATAGCCAAAGAAGATTAAAAAAACTATGAGTGACAACAATTCTGGCACTCCCATACCAAAAAAGACCTGAGAAAAATGAAGGAAAATAGTACTACTAATAGTCTGAAAATTCCTGCAACCATTATGCCACTTCCCCTGTTGCCTACTATTAGTTGATATTGTAATCAACAAAAAATGAAGAACTAGTATGCAAGTTGCTAGTTTCCAGAACATAAGTTGCTTGTGTTGTTGTGTAAATTTGCTACTTTTCAACATGTAAATTGCTCAGACAGAAAAAAGAGCTGAAAAATGTACTACAGAAGCTACTATTAAATACAAAAACAAAACAAATCCTTCCTGTGAACATTATCCAACTGTGTGCATGGCAAACGAGAGAAGGTTCGAATAAGTCTGATAACTACTTGGACATACTTGAAAATATATGTATGTCACTTGCCCAAAAAGATACATTACCTTGCTTGCTCTTTGAAAGTGAATTGCCTACTCTAAAAAAATGGTAGTGTTTCCTAAAAACAATATGACAATGATATGTATACTAAAACAGAAAAAATCAGTTACCCGCAATTGGCCATATTCTCCTGGAGCCTTCTGTCCTTCTTGATAACTCGGAGATTAAATCTGAATTCCAAACTGAAACCCTTGGTACCAAGTTCGGGATTGGCTCATCAACATCCGAGAGTCTAGGTACAACAGCTGCGAGAGACACGGAAAAAGAACAAAAAGTTTAAGTTAGCTAATGATTGCAAAAAGAAAAGAAAAGATAAGTAAACAAATGGATGCTTGAAAAAACAAAACAGCTTGAAGCACTTACAACAAGGTGGAAAACACAACAACAAACAGCCTTCTTGTTGGCACGCCCCGAAGTGAACGCAAGCTTTAATTGATCAACAACAAACTGACATATATTGGTTTCCGTTATTCCATTGACATCCATGACTGCCGGGAAGCTCTTTGGGGAAATACTCAAACTAGTAGAAGGGGCAAGGAAGCACGAAAAAACAAGAGCTAATAGCGCGGACAAAGTCATCATCATGAGATCCTCCCATGTCTCACGATCATCTTGCACTATTCTGTGAGGGTTGGGGAGTTCTTGGATGTGATGTTGTAAATCTTGTACATTGCCTTTGTGATTTCAGGCCGATTCTCGAAGCACACCTTCCTGCCCCTGTTGGGCAAACCCCATATCCTACGGACACTTGTGGCATCTACAGGAATCTTCCCCCTTTCTGGAATGACTATCTGCGAAATCTCCGGGTCATAATGCTTCATTATCCACTGGCTAAAATCTCCGGGCATGCTACTCGCTGCAAGGTCCAGAATGCCACCAAATTCTTTTCCGATGATGACACCCTTTTGGTCAGGAACCAAGTCCTTGTTCAAATTGAAGAGACTTGCAGGGGATGCCCTGTTCCTACGACCCTATTGCGCATAAGAAAAAAACAGAAAACAGGGGATTAGCAAAAAAGGAAAAAGGTTCATCACAACATGGGCAACTTAGAAAGCATTTTTCAAGCAATCTTTCGATGAAACCGAGGCAACTATGCAAAATACCTCAGTTCCTCCGTCTTACGGCGTTTTGCTTTTCGAGGCTGGTCGACGTCTGCACCTTCAACATTTTTATTCCCAGCATCTGCAGCTTGGCTCTCATTACTATTCTCATTACTAATGATATCATCAGGGCGCTTCCCCCGTGCAACAACTGCCTTAGTTCTCATACGCTTGTACCCAGTTATTGGTGCACTACTCCGTGGCTGGGAGATGGAAACCACATAAATCGATAAAGAATGAAAAAAAAAAAAACTCTGTTATGTACAGGAAGAACATAAAACTTCCTGAACATGTGCACACCTGTGCTTGATGCTCTTCATTCCCATGAGATGCAAGGTCGTCATGACTTGATCCAGCAGGTCCATCCTGTTTTGACTTATGACTTGTCCCAGCCATCTATTTTATGCTGCATATTTAAAGGACAAACAGTGAGATTCTTCATAAAAAAACATTAGAAATGATTCTCAAAGAACTCTATATCATCCAACGAATTTCGTTTGACTAAATTCTTACTGAACTTAACAAACAGCAACTTACAAAAAGTGGGCAATGAAAAGGGTTGTAAACTATCTGATTTCACTATATTACAACTATCCTATAATTGGCCCTATTACCCTCCCTCTACATGTCCTACAAAATCTGAAACAAATCAAGGCACCTAGAACAGAAAATCACATAATGAATTCTCGTGAAATGCTTAAAACTGTCCTACAAATAGCCCTATTAACCTCCCTCTACTGGATTACTTCCTACCTCACACACACACAAAAATCACATGTGCATTTTCCATTGCTAAATCATTACTTTCCTGCACTAAAAATCGAAACACACCGTCAAACCCACCTTCGTAGGCGACACACGAACCATATCAGGCAAGTCACTCGCAAAAACAAGGGCAACATTAGCATGGGAGAGGCATTACTGTCCTACACTAAACCAAAAACACACTTTCAAAACAACTTCGTAGGCGACACATGAACCATGCCAGGCAAGTCACTCACAATACAGGGGCAACATTGACATGAGAGAAGCATTACTGTCCTACACTAAATCAAAACACACTGTCAAAAACACCTGCGCAGGCAAATATCAAACCATATCAGGCAAGTCGCTCACAAAACAAGGGCAACATTGACAAGAGAGAAGCATTATTCTCATACACTAAATCAAAAACACTGTCAAACCACCTGCGCAGGCAACACATGAACCATATTCAGGCAAGTCAGTCGCCCATCAGGATCAACCTCAACATCTACAACACCGGAAATCTACAGCCCCAAGGCTTGCCTTCCAAACCTACTAATCCTAGTTCACCAGTAGCCTAGGAACACGAAATGCCATGTGTCGTCGTCCAATCTCCAAATTAACAAGTGCTCCAAACAATTTCTACCGTCTGCTACTCGATTTCATCAACTTAGTCAAACGTGGAGGAGCACGTCGACCCGCCACGATTCGGCACCTCTGCAACAACCACACGATGGCCGCACGCGCGCCGTTCCTCCTCTGTCCGCGGCGGAGCGGCAGAGCACGTCGTCCCGCCGCGATTCGGCACCTCTGCAACAACCGCATGATGGCCGCACGCGCACCGTTCCTCCTCTGTCCGCAGCGGAGCGGCAGAGCACGTCGATTTGGACAACCTAAACTTGGAGGACCGGAAGAGATCGATGGGTATACCAGGTATTCGCGGCGATTTTGCCCCTCTGCGCCAACAGAACAACGGCTGTGCACGCCATTCCTCCTCTGCCGCGTCTCCGGTGCTGCTCCTTCCGACGCGGCCTGCAGCACCGTCGTCTCTCCCCGGTCGCGTCTCCGCCGCTGCACCGCCTTCCTTCACGCCGCGCCCGCAGTCCCGCCCTCGCTCCGGCGGAAGACAACCGCCGAATCGCCGACACGCTGCCGGCTGCTCTCGCGCTGGATTTGGGGGATGGGTTGGGGGGATTGGAACGAGATCCGCTCCGCTGCGCTCGGGGGCAGTTCCGAAATGGGAGGGATGAGAGTGGAGAAGAACAGGAGAGGGGATCGAGACGCAACCGCACTGAAAGCCAACGGGTCTCCACCATGAAGCCACGACCAGGGGACACCTGGCACACGCATCAACGGCTTCGACCGTCTCCACTGGAAACGCGCGTGACCGCGAGATCTGGATCAGACGGCGCACGAGCCCGAGTGCTCTGTAAGACAGATTAGCACCCGACCACTTTTTAGGATTTAGGATAACCCTAACCCTTTAATAATTCTAGCCCAGCCCCTGGGTGCATTCCATCTACGTCCAAGTGACGTATAATGCATGGAGATGATCATTTTCTAAACAAAATATGATCCCATGACGTGAACTACCACTTTGTGGATATTGACTGCAAGTTTGTAAAGTACTAACTACAAAAAATTTCTTAAAATATTTTTGCAATTTAAGAGCGAAAATTTATCAAGACATTGTAATTTGGCATGAGTTTTTTTCTTATTAACTTGGCACGACGTAGCAAAAGCTAAAGCAATTCATGTATGCTATGTTTGTATTGAATTTTTTTTCTTGCCTGTTTGAAAATTGTAAATAAAAATGCACACGTGCAAAGCACGTGCCTTCAACTAGTAACTTTAGGGAAACGTTCTGTTTCATCCGGCTGATCCACACGACGCGTAAGCCGGCTCGAGCGATCGAAACGCGTCCCATAGCCTGGGCCCACGCGCAGCTATCCCTTTTCGTCATCCCCGCGCAGCGAACCGCACGACCACTCGTTTCTTATCGTCTCCCCTATCCTTCGTCTTCCTCCTTCAATTTTTTCCTCTGGATCAGGGCAAACGCAAGCAAGTCCACGGCCGCCGCTGCAGGAAGCTTTCTGATCTCCATTCGTGTGCACCTTAAGGAGGAACACCACCGTTTTTTTTCTGCATCCGCTGCTCCTGTCCGCTGCTGCAACTCAAAAGGACGACCACCGCTCGCCGCAGTTGCTGCACGGGGCAACGACGGTCGCCATAGGAAACGCGGATGCTGCAATGGGGCAACCATCGAGGATGCAGCGCTCGTCGGCGGCTCGTGGGGCTGCGATAGTGGCTCCGGGCGCTGCAATGAAGCGCTCACCGTCGACTCCCGGCGTTGCGGCGGAGCTCCCGACACTGCAATGGAGCAGTCACCGGCGACTCCTAGCGCTGCAATGGAACGCGCGGCGACGGCTGCCGGCGCCGCGACGGAGCTCCTGACGTTGCAATGGAGCGGTCGCCGGCGGCGACCCGGCCGGTGCTGCGATTAAGCACATTGCCGGCGGCGGCTATTGCAGCACACAGGGAGATGCCATGTGTGTTGCTTTGTAGCATCACCGGCGATCGATGGCCAACGGAGGACGCAGTCGGAGGCAAGCGGTGACCAACTGCCTTGATGAGAACGGAACGATGTTTGAGAGGGCGAGGCGTGTGCTGCGGAGTGCGGTTCAGCGATGCGGGATCTGCAACGACCAAGCGACGGTTGTGATGGGGGCATCTAACGGACGTGGGGGCGGCTTAAGTTCTCCTTTAATCACCCGGATGATTTATAGCAGCCCTCATAACTTTATTCATCAAAGGTGAATCTTAAGTGCGTTCTACGGGATATAAAATATCTTCTCTTCGTAATGATTCTTGCCGTAGAATGAATGTATCTGAGCGTATTTTTAATTCAGATATATCCATTTCTACCACAAGTAATTCATGATGGATGGAGTATTAAGAAAAGATACACAAGGCAATATTCCAACTTTGTGGTGATTACATTCAAATTCCACCTCCATTATGATCAATGTACACCTAAACAACACCGTTCCAGCCTGATATAAAATATATTCGAATGCACCAAGCAAATATATTTCTTTTCTTTTTGGATGGGTGGACATCAACCAAATGTTCACCATGTCTTGTGACAAACATAGGGTTGGCTCCATTCCTCTTCTTGACCACTATACACCCTCCAGTTCCTTTGCATTGACATCCCCAAACACACACTCCACTCATCTCTTTTCAATTCGCATATCCTTATACACCTTCCGCAAGTCATTTCCTTCCCATTTACATCCATGGCTCCCACCAGCAGAGACAGCGAATTGATAATGAAGAAGAAGGGCCATGGAACAAACTATAGCATTCTCCAACATTTGGCAGCCACGACAAAGATGCAGCGGTAGTGTCTTCATTTGGCACTATTATCCATCAACTCAGAAGAAAATACGGGGATCAACATATTTGTGCGTGTTATTTTCATTGGCATACCATTTTAAACAAGTGTTCAATCCTACCGATGTGATGGAATTAATTATTTGTCCATTTACATCCAAGGGTCAAGAAGTGCAACAAAGATACAACATAGCACATGTTTATTTTCTTTTCCATCAACATGATATTGCCATCATTAATATGTAAATATTTACACGGATGTAAAAACAAGCATTCGGAACTGAAAAAAATATTAACCAAATGCTATGCCTAAACAAATGGACGAGGTAGCTTTGTCAGTGTGTTCCAACAATGCAAATAAGAGCACACATGAAGAAAATACATTTCAAGCCTTCATGCATTTTCTGATACTAAAAGAGAGCTCTCACTTCGAGAGATGAACCTATTATGAGAATGCTAAACTCAACGATGTATCTAGAGATGTTGATTGAGATCAACTCACGGGATAACTAAAACTTGACAATAGTCATTTTGTTATGTTAGAAAAGTAATACAGACCAAAAGAACATGGTGAGAAAGTGAAAGATTTAACTTTACTTTACCATGACTTCCGTAGATGCAAAACCAATTTCAAGCCTGAATGGTTTAACTAAGCACTTCTCTTGTCTTTTTTCCTTCATCACTATCACCCTGCGATGAAGCACATCCCATTGCAAAGTTCTAACATATGAAAATAAGAATGCCAACACTTACTTTTAAAGTAACAGACAACATAATCTCATTACTACTGTATAGTAGCATAACAACACCTTAAATTAGGCTAAAAGCAGTGGAAATGTAGCATCACCTAGTCTAGACAACCAGTCTTCTGAACAACAACCGTCATCAGTGGAGGAGCACAAGTAATCAAATGCATCAAGGGATTACATACTACTTATAATGGATAAAAAACAAGATGTAAAATAAACATGAATTCCTTGGATATGATATATCTATTAATCAAAAGAGAAGCTGAATTGTTGAACAGGGTGATGAGCTTCCTACAACACAGTACAACAAAATATGTTGTTGGGGAGGGAATAATATAAGGGAAAAACAGAAAGTAATCTTGAAAATATGGTGGTTCCGTCCTTCCATGACATACATCAGTAAAAAATTAAAAATATAATGATCACCATCCCACTAATTGTTGCTCAATATCCGCTAGATGTCTATGAGAAAACTCAGTTAAATAACGAGCTCACTTGAGCTCATGCTTTGTTATTCCCTACAATTATAGCCATTATCAAATGAAAGTGTGTAAATTAAAGGTGGACAGTATTAACTATAGATACCATACAATCATTCATATACTGCATTTCTTTCGAATAACATAATCTCGATCACTGCAAGTTCTCGGCGGATCCATGTCGTCACATGAAGGGGAAAGCTGGTATGTGGACTCCAACCGCTGGACTCAAGGGAGGTGATAGGAGGCTAGAGGAAAGGGAGGGCGTGAGGCAACAAAAGACCTTACTGCTACCGACCCTCACACCTAATGAGAAATATGCTATAGTAGACACATGGTTATGTCATTGTTCCATACTACATCGAAATACTATCACTGTATCTATACAATTTACATGACTTTCTGCTATTGCTTTGTACTATCACTTTATCTATACTTATCAAGAACGGTTAATCATGCATGCAAATCAAATTGAGTACGAACACACGTACACGACAGGGAAAAAGCATCAAAGAAACACCATGCAGCCTCCCAAAAGCAATTGGCAGGAAATCATTAGTTACTAATTAACCAATTACCCATGTCTTGTTTGGCGGTGCAGTATCTCCTGTCATTTCTCGTTGCTTCTTTGAGGCCTTCTCATGGAGCCACAACCACAATCGCCGCTATCGCCAATTGACGATCGAGGGCTGATAAGAAGGAAGAGATCTCGAGCAGCGGGAAGGCCACGTGGCGCTTGCGTGGAGGTGAGGCCCACGAGGAAGACAATCGCGACGCCTTGGCGAGGTCGGGTGGGCACAACTGTCGGATCGGAGAGGTCGACGTGTCCCAGGGGCCATAGGCTACGACAGACCAGCGGCCGTAGGACCAAGCGGCGGCGAGGTGGAATGAGGAGGGCGAGCGGCGACCAAGGAGCCAAGGGTGGGGTGGGGTTCGAGCCAACGCTAACCCTAGCTAGCCTTTTTTTTAGCGAACTAACCAGATCACCAGATCGCGATGTGCGTGCGTGTCGTGCGAGGTGAGACCGTGAGAGAGATGTGGGCTTTGCAGGGCTTGGCCCATGTGTGGCTGCGCAGGCGAGCGAAGAAGGACGAAATCGCGAACGACGTAAGAGGGGAAACGGAACGTTCCGTTCCTTTTAGGTAGTAGAGATTATTCCCTACAATTATAGCCATTATCAAATGAAAGTGTGTAAATTAAAGGTGGACAGTATTAACTATAGATACCATACAATCATTCATATACTGCATTTCTTTCGAATAACATAATCTCGATCACTGCAAGTTCTCGGCGGATCCATGTCGTCACATGAAGGGGAAAGCTGGTATGTGGACTCCAACCGCTGGACTCAAGGGAGGTGATAGGAGGCTAGAGGAAAGGGAGGGCGTGAGGCAACAAAAGACCTTACTGCTACCGACCCTCACACCTAATGAGAAATATTCTATAGTAGACACATGGTTATGTCATTGTTCCATACTACATCGAAATACTATCACTGTATCTATACAATCTACATGACTTTCTGCTATTGCTTTGTACTATCACTTTATCTATACTTATCAGTAACGGTTAATCATGCATGCAAATCAAATTGAGTACGAACACACGTACACACGACAGGGAAAAAAGCATCAAAGAAACACCATGCAGCCTCCCAAAAGCAATTGGCAGGAAATCATTAGTTACTAATTAACCAATTACCCATGTCTTGTTTGGCGGTGCAGTATCTCCTGTCATTTCTCGTTGCTTCTTTGAGGCCTTCTCATGGAGCCACAACCACAATGCGCCGCTATCGCCCATCGACGATCGAGGGCTGATAAGAAGGAAGAGATCTCGAGCAGCAGGAAGGCCACGTGGCGCTTGCGTGGAGGTGAGGCCCACGAGGAAGACAACCGCGACGCTTGGCGAGGTCGGGTGGGCACAACTGTCAGATCGGAGAGGTCGGCGTGTCCCGGGGCCATAGGCTACGACGGACCAGCGGCCGTGGGACCAAGCGGGCGGCGAGGTGGAATGAGGAGGCGGCGGCGACCAAGGAGCCAAGGGTGGGGTGGGGTTCGAGCCAACGCTAACCCTAGCTAGCCTTTTTTTTAGCGAACTAACCAGATCACCAAATCGCGATGTGCGTGCGTGTCGTGCGAGGTGAGACCGTGAGAGAGATGTGGGCTTTGCAGGGCTTGGCCCATGTGTGGCTGCGCGGGCGAGCGAAGAAGGACGAAATCGCGAACGACGTAAGAGGGGAAACGGAACGTTCCGTTCCTTTTAGGTAGTAGAGATAGTAGAGATACCACAGTTTGTGGGATACATGAAGCATTGTGGGGTAAGTAAGCCCCAAATGATGTCCCTGAACTAATTTAAGGGAAATTTTTGCTAAGCTATGAGACAAACGACATTCATACATGATCTTACTGTTAAAACTCTCATCTCTTGCCCTAACTTCAGTGATGATTGAGCTATACATACCTCTGGCATTCCGGTTTATGTCGTCAACTACTTGCTTAGCATCCGAAGCAATGATAAAATTATGGACAGCTAGATCTTCTGCCAGAGCATATGCTTCTCGACAAACAATTGACTCGAGAATAGCTGCATCATGAACAGGGCCGGTCCTGGCAATTCGGGGGCCCGGGGCGAAAGTAAAACCCGGGGCCCCTTTAATATAAACATAAAAAATTATGTATTGTACTTGGCTCTTGAACATCCTAATTACCTAATAGTATATGTGTAAATATCTCCTAAAGCTAGCCCATTACTTATTATGAGGTAAATATACGAACTTCTAGGCTACAAATCATGATCCATTTTACAAAATGAAGAAAACAAGCAAATCAAAATATTCAACATGAAGATATCTATGTCTTTCATGTTGTAATAAGAAACTGGTCATATCTGAACATAGACTAGTTCTTGCGAAATAGAAATTTGCTAAAAGTCGCAAAAACAATACCTGCTCAACTTTGAAAATACTTGTACAACAACACCGTGGTGATACCTCAGCAATCATTAATCCAAACTGACCAAATTGGGTTCGATTGGAATGCAATCCACAACAATTAGAAAGTTGATTTTTGTGTCATCTTGAAATTAAGCACAGATAGTGCAGTTTTCAACACACTAACCCTATCCAATGATTGGATTATGAAAACAATTCTCGGCATCAACTTCATTTAACAAACAACAAATTTAGGAACTAGGGACTACCAGAGAGGCTACCTTAGAGCTGTAGAACATGGATTTAAAGATCAACTGATAGATTCTGATCCAATCTAAGCAGGCCCTGTCTGCTCTCGTCCCTTGCTCTTGGCTACTGCTGCGCATGAAGGTGATAAGGCAAGACGGCGATCAGGTGATAGCAAGGGCGCTCGGCCTGAAGCAGAATTCATTCCCTCGATCGCCAACGTCGTGCGTGATATATCGCCCCTCCTCGATCTGACCTGATATTTTTCTTTTAAGGGGTCGATCGGATCTAATCTAATCGATCATCTATAGTGCGTGCGTTTTTGTTTCCGAGAAATCGTGCGTACATGCATGATTACCTAGCCCAGCAATCCACTTGGGCCGTATGAAGCTGTATCTATAATAACTAAATAGTTCATCCCCACTATGCTATTTCTATTGACATGCAGCCTAGCCACCTCATCAATCTTGCCACCTCAGCTTTTTGCAACCAATCGTGTGATGCAATCCTGATTGGAAGCGGGCCTCTTCACTTTTTCATTAGATTAGAAGCGTCAGTCTAAGAGAAGCCCATCGGTCCATCCCTCCTATTTTCCCCAGGCAGCAGAACAGGCGACGCTGTCAGCCACCAACGCACTACATGACTCCCTAAAAAAGGAACACATGACGGTTCGCTGCAAACCAACGTTTCGACATTCACTAGGTTTGATGTAGCCCCAGCCAGATCCGGTGTACAACCGTCGCTGCCTCCGGCAAAGGATTGATCTTCCCTCTCGCTGGTTGCCGTCGGGTGGGCAGCACGTCGCCTTCCACGGATCCATGTGTGTCGGCCATATTATCCGCCAAGAGGTGCCGCACACGCATCAGGACCGTGGCGCTACCCTGCAGCCACGGCGCGCCCGACCACCACCACCTCGACGATCTCCTCAAGAAAGACCTCCACTGACGTCTTGCTATCAGAAGCGACGACGATGCCGGCTCTCCGACGACTTCCCCAAATTACGCCTTTGCTCCTACATCGGGTTGGTGTATATGTGCCTTTGGTCCAAAATAGTGTCATGCTGGCCATGCCTCTGCTCCAGAATAGTGTCATGCTAGCCAGATTACTTACAGTTAATCCGGCTTCCTTCTTGCATTATTGACCTAAAAAAACACATGTGTAGTATCATAGATATAATTACTGATGCATACAATTATTATTTCACTGATCCTGCAGATCCTTCCCTTTGTTCTGGAGTTGGCTGGGGACTTTGACAACACGGCAACATTCATTTGAAATATCAAAGATATAAATGAGTGGATTTGGTGTCGTACCAGTCATGTTTCAGAATTATACTGACAGACTTTTAGGCCTATTGCTATCTCAACAGATGAAGACATGGATTATATATTGAAGTGCATGTTGTTTTGTCATTTAACACCATGTCACTGAGACCAAATGGTTGCTTTCTGCTGAAAATCACTTCATCTTCGCGCTACAGTTGATGGCATAATCAAGAGTTTAGCTATATATATATATATATATATATATATATATATATATATATATATATATATATATATATATATATATATATATATATATAATACTCACGAGTTATGAAAGGTTTCTAATTTGCCCGGTATATTTCATAGTTGATTCTGGAATTTATTTGTCAGGTAACAATATCTTCCATCTATTGACACAATTTTAGCTCATTTTGGCTATTTGACTTCATTTGTCTACACCGACAAGTTAAATAAATATGTTGACTCCTCCATGGATGTTAGTCAATCTATTGGCCTCTACATGCTGATCATGACAAAGATATGAAAAGGATAAGGTATCCCCTTATTAACACAATACATTTCGTTTTCCTATAAGGAAATTGTGCAGTCCCCACACTATTTTTTATTTGCCCTTGTGAACACTATGTTAGGATCTCCTGTTTCTTATATGCTTTATTATTCAGCATACTTCTGCTTTAGATCATCTTTCAAAACAAAGTTAGGAATGCCTATATCAGTGTTATTTCTTAGTGTGGTTGGTGTAAGCCACTCATATTCCATTTCAACATCTGATATGTTTGTTACACTTTTGTCTCCGTGTAATTGACCACTTAACTTTGCAAGTTATCACACATATATTATTTCATAATTCATGACTTTTAAATCTACAGCAGGCTAAGGAGATTTAAGGTGCTACCCCATAAGTACTACTTCAGTGTTCAGCTACCTTCTGCATTGCAGAGTTCTCCTTTTAAGCTATTACATTCCAAATCATTTTCTAATTTGACATTTACAATGCTTTGCTCATTCACCATTGTTGTCAGCTCCATGGTAATCATTGCCACCTAAATCTAGCAAATAACCACCAGTTCCGTATGGTGCATTATTTGTGCATCACCAGTTTGTAAAGGGTTCAGTATATCAATTCATTGAACTTTGCTGATATTCATAAGTACATTTGAATCAAATGTGCATGATTTTTTTGGTCTAGATTCGTTCGATTATTTATTTTCCCTTCTTTTTAATTTATTGGTGGTAACAACCCAATATTTGCAAAAGAAGTAGTGAAGTGAGTGCTTTAGCCTTCATCTTTCATTTGCTTTAGAATGATATGACATCTTATAATGACATAATGTAGAGAACCGCGTCACCGAGGGCGGCCGTTGCCAATCCAGGTGCCATAAACTTTGTGACGAAGTTTGTTTCTGTTTATTACTCACTATTGTAATCTTTTGATCCTTCACTTGTGGTTTGGAAAGGGATAGTTTATGTATTGTCACAGTATTCTTTTCGTTATTGTATAATCAATCTATGCTGAGAATAAATGTAAAAAACTAAAGTTGGCTGAGTTCTTGCCCCGCTTTGCTACATGATGTTGTATTTTTTTTTCTCCCATCTCATGACGTGATGTGTTAAATCTTTTTGTAGAGAATAGTACTCTCATCTATTGTTCCATGATATAACTACAAGCTTTCTTATTCTTAATCATGAATTTTGTCCCCTAACATCTACCGTAACTAATCCGGTAGGGATCCTGGTTCCATGGTGTGCCTTGGTCTTTGGTGGGCAAACTAAAATTTGAGGGCTCTCCTGGTCAAACAAGTGGAATAAGTATGTGCTTTTTTCTACACTAAAATACTAAAAGCAACCAATGGGCACCTCTCAAGCTCCTCTCCCATTTCAATTTTAGTCGGAAATCTTCTGCTGGGAAGTGCTCGGTTGCAAGATAGTTTTTTTTGGCACCTCCTTCCAAGGAAAAGTTAACACTCAAAATCTGCTCCATTGTAAAAGTTTCTTCCTCCTAGATTAGATATGTGCCTTGCAAAGTAAATTATTTGCTGGAAATTGACATGGTGAATTTTGAAATAGCGCCAAAATCTTTTATACAGTACTATCAAACTTAGCATCAGAGCCATAAGAGAGTGAAAAGTAAATTCCCCTCTCCATCTAACTCATAACATTGTTCCATATGACCAAAAGAGTACCCTGATCATCAAAATTATCAATTTACGTAATTGTTAATGTTTATTTTTAGCCATATATTCCTGCAGCAACGCGCGGAAATCATCTAGTATGCAAAAGGCCTGAAGCCATGCTATGACCCTTCGCTTCTTTTTTGGGGGAGAATCCCTTGCATACCTGAGAGGGGGCCCCTGGATCTTGGGGGCCGGGCGGCCGCCCCTGCCCCCCCCCTCAGGGCCGGCCCTGATCATGAACTCCAGAAATCAGCCAAGCCTCTTGTGTGGTATTTTGATACACCTGCATCCACATGGATTTTCGCAAAACCCGTCGGCGGGGCCCTAGGCCGTACACTTCCACTCAAAAGTTGCTGATTTGAGACAACGGCTTGCCTTGATGCTTGTGAATTCTTGATAATCTCCAAATCCATCAAGTACCTGTTAATGAACACATGGGTAGCATGAGGGCTCTGAAAGTCACCTTCATGTATAGCATTCCTTTGAGATGTCCTGACTGCCCACAGGGTAACCACCAGCTTGAGGAAAGCGTCATGTGATAATGCTTGGATCATCGAGAATAGCCATGATTTTGCTGTTGGTTCTGTTGATGCCCTTAGCTGTTCTGCAGGTTCACGGTCCACTAGAGCCCAAATGCAATGAGACATGGTACAGTCCAGGAGTGAGTGCCTCCATGAGTCAGGAGCGCCACACAGTCCGCATTAGCTTGTCGTGGACATGTTCTGGTGTTCCCTGACATCCTCAGTTGGCACCGAATGCCTAGCAAGTCTCCAGAGAAACAAGTTATTGTTTTCCCTGGTACTTGGACACTCCATGAGCTCCTCTCCCATGCTATACCGGCTCTACCTTCGAGCCAAGCCTCGCGACGCTGTTTAGTATAAACCAGCATCTTGTAAGCTGACCGGACTAGAAAGAGACCATTTTTCTCATAGTTCCATGACCAAAAATCTGAGATAACTCTGGTATAGAGTGGTATGCTTGTGATGGTTGGAATAATGGCAAGCATTACCTGTTGAATGCGATGCATGTCCCAACTGGCAGTGGTGGAGTCAATTAATTGTAAAACATTTTGAGAAGGGTTATTCACCAAAGAACCATACGGTCTCATCATCTCGTCCCTATGAAACCAGTTGTCATTCCATATGTTGGTGGTTGAGCCGTCACCAATTCTACGTATCAAGCCTTGCCCAAGTATATCCTTCCTTCGACGATCTCCCTCCATATTTGGCTTGGATGACTGCCAAGTGCTGCCTCAGGTATTAATGTAGCAGCGAAGTGGACACCCTTTAGGACACGAGCACTGAGAGATTCTGGGACTGAAGTATCCGTCACGCCTGCCTAGCTAGCAAGGCTAAGTTAAAGAACTCAAAATCCTTAAAACCCAGGCCTCCCATATCCTTTGTTTGTGTCATATCCTTCCATGCCACCCATGCAGGTTTCTCTCCTGCCATCTCTACGGCCCCACCAGAACTTTCGGATCAACATATTTAGGTGTTCGCACAAACCTCTAGGGAGTTTGAAAATTGACATGGAATAGATCGGAAATGCCTGAGCAACCGCTTTGACAAGTACCTCTTTACCTGCCATTGCCATGGTTTTTTTCTACCCAACCTTGCACCTTGCTTCATAAACGGTCTTTGAGATATTTGAAAGCACCGTTTTTGACGAGCCCACATCCGATGGCATCCCAAGATATTTTTCGGCTCAAGGTTTCATTTGGGACATTAAGCAACCCTTTTATTTCCACCCTTACATTGTCAGAAACTCTCTTACAAAATATTGAACATTTGTCATAGTTGATTCTTTGCCCTGTGGCCTAACAATAAATGTCCAACATCTGGTGCACCCCTGATGCTCCCACTCCATTTGCCCTGAAAAATAGCAGGCTATCATCTGCAAAGAATAAGTGGCTAACTGGCAGCGCCAAAGGAGCCACTTGTAGCTTGGTTGAACCACGCGAAGAAGCCCAATAAAGAGTTCCTCGGGCCCAACGTGTGAGCGCAGTAGCGGGCCTTGAAGCCTTATGTCATCACTCTATGCACTCCCAAAAGTCGTACCAGATTGCCTAAAAAAAGAAGGCAAAAAACCAGCTTCCATGTGCCAATCGTTGAAAAACTTTGTTGAAGATTGTTGTTAACTTTCAGCTCCTGTAAATATTTTAATGCACTTACTACTCTATGACTACACTTGGGTTGGGTGTAATAAGGACAGAGTCTGTCCATGCATCAATTCTGAAAGATTCAGAGTTAACTTCCAACTGATTCAAAGTCACGCAGCAGGTATGTTCAAGTCCAGCTGGCAACTCCCAATTTTTGTCTAATGTAGGTACTCCATTGTATTTTCAACTCAATATGTCGTTTGTGTTGCTTAGTTAATATCTGGAAATAACAATGAATCTGTGGAAGAAGCAACGCCTTCAATGTGATGCCCAGCAGCTTGCATCCACCCTGATACATATATGTGTCGCTATGGTTTTCGCAATCAAGGTAAAAGAATATGCCCACAGATCCGACCCGTCTATCCACTACTCTCTCCATTCCAATTATATGCGTGCAAAACCTAAGCGAGTATCGACATCCCCCTGCTAAGATGGCGGGCGTGTTGGAGCGCGCTTTCTTGATGATGCGTCCAAGCTGTCAAGAGGACCTCGCAGTGTATGGCGAGACCCAGAGCTATATCACTGTCGTCAAGATCCAACCACTAGCACTTGTGCCAACAACATAACATCTGGCAATGCAAGCTCTGCCATGATGATGTAAGTTGTCCCAGCCGCAGGAGGCACTCAGGGTTAAAAAGGCGTTGGTGTTGCTTGCAGCCGGCTCGTCCCTCGATGATCTTACCAAGAGTACTTAGTCTTGTGACAACTAATCAGTGCATTTGGGTAAAGATCAACTCTCCCCTCCTCACATTAGCTTAGCTGAAAAATGCAAGTGTTTTGAGTAGAAACATAGCACCATATGGATATGTTGTTGGGATGGGATGGGTCTAGGCGTCAGAGGCAACACCCGTTAAGAAAAATCAGTTTTATTTTTTCGCCTTGGACCGACCAAGCAAGTGGAGACCAACATCGAAATTAGGATGGTCATATGGCAGCGTTGGCCCTTGGTAGCTAACAAACAAAATTCTGAGCAGTGTTGCGAGTGGCTACATGGTAGATTGGTACTCCCTTTGTTCATTATTATAAGATATTCTACTCCCTCCATCCCACATTATAAGATGCTATTACAACCCATATATGAGTACATTGATGGGATGGTAGTGAATTTGATAGGCCGCTATGAACTTGGTTAGCTTGCTAGTCTCTGTCTCCTATAGACATTCTATAGGCTATATGGAGATCTATGTGAACTAGTTTTCTTTGCTTAATTTGTACACAATTTTTTATTTTAGATTCTAGCAAGAGCTCTTGTACAAACCGGATGAAAGGATACACCCGGATGAGCACACCAAATAAACAAATTGTATGTAAGCATAACTAAATTGGCGATATGTATATGTTCATCGGTGATATTTCATCAACATGCATATGTTGAACTTATTATAAAATATAATTAATTTGAGACCCATTTGCAAATGATACAATTTATACTCTATAAGGTTCTATAAATATGCACAACTAATAATACACTAGAACCACTATTAAGATATTAGTTGGATATTATTATTTAGAAACCTCATATGCACATACATACAAATATGTATGTGTGCACTATATAATTTGTGATTATCAACAAAATAATTCAAAGATAATTTATGTTACATCACTTAATTAACTTAAATTTAGCATAAACAAAATGATAAATGATATACATTACAAACAATAACAAAGAACATTTGTTAACTATACAAACTAAATTGTATGGTTAACTATACCAACTAAATAATAAAAGGTATACTCCTTAATATTGTAATATGATAACAAAATGAAAATAAGTATAAAATTTTGGTACAAAAAATAAGTATAATCGATAGTACATACAATTCCTGAACAGTAGAAACAACAGGAACAAAGCCAGCCCGACACTTTCGTAACCAGCCCACCACCGCCAGCGTACCAGACCCGACCCTGCGTCCACGGGCCTCTCAGAACCCTAGAACGCGTCGGGTCGCCGCTCTCATCCCGCGTCTTCACCTCGTGTTGCCGCGATCCCCACAGGAGATGGCTGACCGAGACCTGCCCGACGGCGGGCGACGCGCACGCCTTCTCCGACACTACCCAGGCCTGCCCAGGTGCCCCTCCCTTCTAATCTCAAGACACACACGCATTTTCCTCGCCCCATGCCCGATTAATCCAACGCGATTCGAAACAAATCTTTGTCCGCTGGCTTGGATCCAAGTACTAGGAAGTTTTCTCAGTTCGAAACCGAATTCCTTGATGGAAACTAAGGATTATTAGTCGAAATCTTGTCCAGAAAACCAGATTCTAGTTGAAAACAAAGGATTCTTAGGCGGAATCTTGTCCCCATGTTGTTAGATCCATCATTTCTTGAAAAAACAAAGGGGTTGGCAGTCGAAATCAAAGAATTTATACTTGAAATAGGAGGGTTTACTTTGTTGCACATCATGAAGCTTTATCTACAAACTGGAGCGGACCTCACGCATCAAATTGTCTATCACCCAATTTTTTTGGAATTGTTTGAATTTTTCTGTTGGAAATATGCCCTAGAGGCAATAATAAAATGGTTATTATTGTATTTCCTTGTTCATGATAATTGTATTGACCGGAAACCGCAATACATGTGTGAATACATAGACCACAACATGTCCCTAGTGAGCCTCTAGTTGACTAGCTCGTTGATCAATAGATGGTCATGGTGTCTTGACCATGGACATTGGATGTCATTGATAATGGGATCACATCATTAGGAGAATGATGTGATGGACAAGACCCAATCCTAAGCCTAGCACAAGATCGTGTAGTTCGTATGCTAAAGCTTTTCTAAATGTCAAGTATCTTTTCCTTAGACCATGAGATTGTGCAACTCACGGACACTGTAGGAGTGCTTTGGGTGTGCCAAATGTCACAACGTAACTGGGTGGCTATAAAGGTACACTACGGGTATCTCCGAAAGTGTCTGTTGGGTTGGCACGAATCGAGACTGGAATTTGTCACTCCGTGTGACGGAGAGGTATCTCTGGGCCCATTCTATAGGACATCATCATAATGTGCACAATGTGACCAAGGAGTTGATCACGGGATGATGTGTTACGGAACGAGTAAAGAGACTTGCCGGTAACGAGATTGAACAAGGTATCGGGATACCGACGATCGAATCTCGGGCAAGTACAATACCGCTAGACAAAGGGAATTGTATACGGGATTGATTGAGTCCTTGACATCGTGGTTCATCCGATGAGATCATCGTGGAACATGTGGGAGCCAACATGGGTATCCAGATCCCGCTGTTGGTTATTGACCGGAGAATGTCTCGGTCATGTCTGCATGGTTCCCGAACCCGTAGGGTTTACACACTTAAGGTTCGATGACGCTAGGGTTATAGGGAAAGTATGTACGCGGTTACCGAATGTTGTTCGGAGTCCCGGATGAGATCCCGGACGTCACGAGGAGTTCCGGAATGGTCCGGAGGTAAAGATTGATATGTAGGAAGTATGGTTTTGGCCACCGGAAGTGTTCCGGGCATCACCGGTAGTGTACCGGGACCACCGGAGGGGTCCGGGGGTCCACTGGGAGGGGCCACGGGCCCCGGAGGCCTACGTGGGCCAATAGTGGGAAGGGACCAGCCCTAGGTGGGCTAGGGCGCCTCCCCACCAAGGCCCATGCGCCTAGAGAGAAGAGGGGGCAAACCCTAGGGCAGATGGGCCCTAAAGGCCCATGCCTGGTGCGCCTCCCTCTCCTCCCCACTTGGCCGCCACCCCAGATGGGGATTGGGGCTGCCGCCTGTTGGGGAACGTAGCAGAAATTCAAAATTTTCCTACGTGTCACCAAGATCTATCTATGGAGAAACCAGCAACGAGGGGAAGGAGAGTGCATCTACATACCCTTGTAGATCGCTAAGCGGAAGCGTTCAAGAGAATGGGGTTGAAGGAGTCGTACTCGTCGTGATCCAAATCACCGGAGATCCTAGTGCTGAACAGACGGCACCTCCGCGTTCAACACACGTACAGCCCGGTGATGTCTCCCACGCCTTGATCCAGCAAGGAGAGAGGGAGAGGTTGAGGAAGACTCCATCCAGCAGCAGCACAACGGCGTGGTGGTGGTGGAGGAGCGTGGCAATCCTGCAGGGCTTCGCCAAGCACCTGCGGGAGAGGAGGAGGTGTCACGGGAGGGAGGGAGGCGCCAGGGACTCAGGTGTGGCTTCCCTCCCTCCCCTCCACTATACATAGGGGCAAGGGAGAGGGGGGGGGCAGCCTTGGCCCTTCCTCCAAGGAGGGTGCGGCCAGGGAGGAGTCCATCCTCCCTAAGGCACCTAGGAGGTGCCTTCCCCCTTTAGGACTCTCCCTTTCCCTCATCTCTTGGCGCATGGGCCTCCTGGGGGGGCGCACCAGCCCACCTGGGGCTGGTCCCCTCCCACACTTGGCCCATGCAGCCCTCCGAGGATGGTGGCCCCACTTGGTGGACCCCGGGACCTCCCGTGGTCCCAGACATTACCGATAAAACCCAAACTTTTCGGTGACCAAAACAGGACTTCCATATATAATTCTTTACCTCGGGACCATTCCGAACTCCTCGTGATGTCCGGGATCTCATCCGGACTCAACAACATTCGTAACCACATACAAACTTCCTTTATAACCCTAGTGTCATTGAACCTTATGTGTAGACCCTACGGGTTCGGGAACCATGCGCATATGACCGAGACGTTCTCCCGTCAATAACCAACAGCGGATCTGGATACCCATGTTGGCTCCTACATGTTCCACGATGATCTCATCGGATGAACCACGATGTCAAGGACTCAATCGATCCGTATACAATTCCCTTTGTCTAGCGGCATTGTACTTGCCCGAGATTCGATCGTCGGTATCCCGCTACCTTGTTCAATCTTGTTACCGCAAGTCTCTTTACTCGTTCCGTAACACATCATCCCGTGATCAACCCCTTGGTCACATTGTGCACATTATGATAATGTCCTACCGAGTGGCCCAGAGATACCTCTCCGCTTACACGGAGTGACAAATCCCAGCCTCGATTCGTACAACCCAATGCAGACACTTTCGGAGATACCGTAATGCACCTTTATAGCCACCCGATTCGTTGGACGCTTTGGTACACCCAAAGCATTCCGACGGTATCCGGAGTTGCACAATCTCATGGTCTAAGGAAAAGATACTTGACATTAGAAAAGCTTTAGCATACTAACTATACGATCTTTGTGCTAGGCTTAGGATTGTCTTGTCCATCACATCATTCTGCCAATGATGTGATCCCGCTATCAACGACATCCAATGTCCATGGTCGAAACCGTAACCATCTATTGATCAACGAGCTAGTTAACTAGAGGCTTACTAGGGACATGGTGTTGTCTATGTACCCACACATGTATGTGAGTTTCCTATCAATACAATTATAGCATGGATAATAAACGATTATCATGAACAAGGAAATATAATAATAACTAATTTATTATTGCCTCTAGGGCATATTTCCAACAGTCTCCCACTTGCACTAGAGTCAATAATCTAGTTCACATCGCCATGTGATTAACACTGATAGGTCACATCGCCATGTGACCAACATCCAAAGAGTTTACTAGTGTCGCTAAACTAGTTCACATCACCATGTGATTAAGACTCAATGAGTTCTGGGGTTTGATCATGTTTTCCTTGTGAGAGAAGTTTTAGTCAACGGATCTGCAGTATTCAGATCCGTATGTACTTTGCAATTCTCTATGTCATATTGTAAATGCTGCTTCCATGCTCCACTTGAAGCTATTCCAAATGGTTGCTCCACTATACGTATCCGGTTTGCTACTCAGAGTCACTCGGATAGGTGTTAAAGCTTGCATCGACGTAACCCTTTACGCCGAACTCTTTATCACCTCCATAATCGAGAAACATGTCCTTATTTACTCCAAGGACAATTTTGACCGCTGTCCAATGATCCCCACTCTGGATCATTCTTGTACCCTTGACCGACTCATGGCAAGGCACACTTCCGGTGCGGTACACAAGATAGCATACTATAGAGCCTACGTCTAAAGCATAGGGACGACCTTCGTCCTTTCTCTCTTTTCTGCCGTGGTCGAGCTTTAAGTCTTAACTTCATACCTTACATCTCAGGCAAGAACTCCTTCTTTGACTGATCCATCTTGAACACCTTCAAGATCATGTCAAGGTATATGCTCATTTGAAAGTACCATTAAGCGGTTTTGATCTATCCTCACAGATCTTGATGCTCAATGTTTAAGTAGCTTAATCCAGGTTTTCACTTGAAAAACACTTTTCAAATAACCCTATATGCTTTACAGAAAATTCTACATCATTTCTGATCATCAATATGTCAACGACATATACTCATCAGAAATTCTATAGTGCTCCCACTCACTTCTTTGGAAATACAAGTTTCTCACAAACTTTGTATGAACCCAAAAATTTTGATCATTTCATCAAAGCGTATATTCTAACTCCGAGATGCTTACTCCAGTCCTTAGAAGGATCGCTGGAGCCAGCATACCTTTTAGCATCCTTAGGATCGACAAAAACTTTCTGATTGTATCACATACAACCTTTCCTTACGAAAACTGGTAAGGAAACTCGTTTTGACATCCATCTGCCAGATTTCATAAATGCAGCTAATGCTAACATGATTCCGACGGACTTAATCATCGCTACGGATGAGAAAATCTCATCGTAGTCAACTCCTTGAACTTGTGAAAAACTCTTTGCCACAAGTCGAGCTTCATAGACGGTGACATTACCGTCCACGTCCGTCTTCTTCTTAAAGATCCATTTATCTCAATGGCTTGCCGATCAACGGGCAAGTCCACCAAAGTCCATGCTTTGTTCTGATACATGGATCCTATCTCGGATTTCATGGCTTCTAACCATTTGTTGGAATATGGGCCCACCATTGCTTCTCCATAGCTCGTAGGTTCATTGCTGTCTAGCAACATGACATTCAAGACAGGATCACCGTACCACTCCGAAGCAGTACGCGTCCTTGTCGTCCTACGAGGTTCGGTAGTGACTTGATGTGAAGCTTCATGATCACTATCATAAGCTTCTACTTCAATTGATGTAGGTGCCACAGGAACTTCCTGTGCCCTGCTACACACTGGTTGAAGTGATGGTTCAATAACCTCATCAAGTCTCCACCATCCTCCCACTCAATTCTTTCGAGAGAAACTTTTCCTCGAGAAAGGACCCATTTCTAGAAACAATCCCTATTGCTTTCGGATCTGAATTAGGAGGTATACCCAACCGTTTTGGGTGTCCTATGAAGATGCATTTTATCTGCTTTGGGTTCGAGCTTATCAACCTGAAACTTTTTCACATAAGCGTCGCAGCCCCAAACCTTTAAGAAATGACAACTTAGGTTTCTCCAAACCATAGTTCAAATGGTGTCGTCTCAACGGAATTACGTGGTGCCCTATTAAAGTGAGTGTGGTTGTCTCTAATGCCTAACCCATGAACGATAGTGGTAATTCGATAAGAGACATCATGGTACGCACCATATCCAATAGGGTGCAACTATGATGTTCGGACACACCATCACACTATGGTGTTCTAGGCGGTATTAATTGTGAAACAATTTCCACAGTGTCTTAATTGCGTGCCAAAGCTCGTAACTCAGATACTCATCTCTATGATCATATCATAGACATTTTATCCTCTTGTCACAATGATCTTTAACTTCACTCTGAAATTACTTGAACCATTCAATAATTCAGACTTGTGTTTCATCAAGTAAATATACTCAACATCTACTCGAATCATCTGTGAAGTCGGAACATAACGATATTCATCTGCATGCCTCAAAGACTCATTGGACTGCACACATCAAAATGTGTTACTTCCAACAGGTTGCTACCTTGTTCCATCTTACTGAAACCGAGGCTTTTCAGTCATCTTGCCCATGTGGTATGATTTGCATATCTCAAGTGATTCAAAATCAAGTGAGTCCAAATGATCCATCTGCATGGAGTTTCTTCATGCGTATACAACAATAGACATGGTTTGCATGTCTCAAACTTTTCAAAAACGAGTGAGTCCAAAGATCCATCAACATGGAGCTTCTTCATGCTTTTATACCAATATGACTTACATGGCAAAGTGCCACAAGTACGTGGTACTATCATTACTATCTTATATCTTTTGCATGAAAATGTGTATCACTACGATCGAGATTCAATAAACCATTCCTTTTAGGTGCTAGACCATTGAAGGTATTATTCAAATTAACAGAGTAACCATTATTCTCCTTAAATGAATAATCAGATTACGATAGACATAATCCAATCATGTCTATGCTCAATGCAAACACCAAATAACAATTATTTAGGTTTAACACCAATCTCGATGGTAGAGGGAGCGTGCGATGCTTGATCATATCAACCTTGGAAACACTTCCAACACGTATCGTCACTCACCTTTAGCTAGTCTCCGCTTATTCCGTAGCTTTTGTTTCGAGTTACTAACACTTAGCAACCGAACGGTATCTAATACCCTAGTGCTACTAGGAGTACTAGTAAAGTACACATTAACATAATGTATATCCAATATACTTCTATCGACCTTGCCAGCCTTCTTATCTACTAAGTATCTAGGGTAATTCTGCTCCAAATGGCTGTTCCCTTATTACGAAGCACTTAGTCTCGGGTTTGGGTTCAACCTTGGGTTTCTTCATCGAGCAGCAACTGATTTGCCGTTTCATGAAGTGTCCCTTCTTGCCCTTGCCCTTCTTGAAACTAGTGGTTTCACCAACCATCAACAATTGATGCTCCTTCTTGATTTCTACTTTCGCATGTGTCAAACATCGTGAATACCTCAAGGATCATCATATCTATCCCCGACATGTTATAGTTCATCACGAAGCTCTAGCAGCTTGGTGGCAATGACTTTGGAGAAACATCACTATCTCATCCGGAAGATCAACTCCCACTCGATTCAAGTGATTGTTGCACTCGGACAATCTGAGCACAAGCTCAACGATTGAGCTTTTCTCCCTTAGTTTGCAGGCTAAGAAAATCGTCGGAGGTCTTATACCTCTTGACGTGGCACGAGCCTGAAATCCCAATTTCAGCCCTCAAACATCTCATATGTTCCGCAACGTTTCAAAAACGTTTTGGTGCCTCAACTCTAAACCGCTTAACTGAACTATCACGTAGTTATCAAAAGCGTGTATGTCCGATGTTCGTAACATCCACAAACGACGTTTGGGGTTCAGCACACCGAGCGGTGCATTAAGGACATAAGCTTTCTACTGTCCGCATAATCGCTACTGTCAACTTTCAACTATATTTTTCTAGGAACATATCTAAACAGTGGAACTAAAGCGCGAGCTTACGACATAATTTGCAAAGATCTTTTGACTATGTTCAGGATAATTAAGTTCATCTCATGAACTCCCACTCAGATAGACATCCCTCTAGTCATCTAAGTGATTACATGATCCGAGTCAACTAGGCCGTGTCCGATCATCACGTGATACGGACTAGTCATCATCGCTGAATATCTTCATGTTGATCGTATCTACTATACGACTCATGCTCGACCTTTCGGTCTCTTGTGTTCCGAGGCCATGTCTGTACATGCTAGGCTCATCAAGTTAACCTAAGTGTTCTGCGTGTGTAAATCTGGCTTACACCCGTTGTATGTGAACGTAAGAATCTATCACACCCGATCATCACGTGGTGCTTCGAAACGACGAACTTCCGCAACGGTGCACAGTTAGGGGTAACACTTTCTTGAAATTTTAATGAGGGATCATCTTATTTACTACCGTCGTTCTAAGCAAATAAGATGCATAAACATGATAAACATCACATGCAATCAAATAGTGACATGATATGGCCAATATCATTTTGCTCCTTTGATCTCCATCTTCGGGCTCCATGATCATCATCGTCACCGCATGACACCATGATCTCCATCATCATGATCTCCATCATCGTGTCTTCATGAAGTTGTCTCGCCAACTATTACTTCTACTACTATGGCTACCGTTAGCAATAAAGTAAAGTAATTACATGGCGTTGTATAATGACACGCAGGTCATACAATAAATAAAGACAACTCCTATGGCTCCTGCCGTTGTCATACTCATCGACATGCAAGTCGTGATTCCTATTACAAGAACATGATCAATCTCATACATCACATATATTCATCACATTCTTCTTGGCCATATCACATCACATAGCATACCCTGCAAAAACAAGTTAGACGTCCTCTAATTGTTGTTTGCATGTTTTACGTGCCTGCTATGGGTTTCTAGCAAGAACGTTTCTTACCTACGCAAAACCACAACGTGATATGCCAATTGCTATTTACCCTTCATAAGGAACCTTTTCATCGAATCCGTTCCGACTAAAGTGGGAGAGACTGACACCCGCTAGCCACCTTATGCACCAAGTGCATGTCACCGGTGGAACCTGTCTCACGTAAGAGTACGTGTAAGGTCGGTCCGGGCCGCTTCATCCCACAATACCGTCGAAACAAGATTGGACTAGTAACGGTAAGCATATTGAACAAAATCAACGCCCACAACTACTTTCTGTTCTACTTGTGCAAAGAATCTACGCAATAGACCTAGCTCATGATGCCACTGTTGGGGAACGTAGCAGAAATTCAAAATTTTCCTACGTGTCACCAAGATCTATCTATGGAGAACGAGGGGAAGGAGAGTGCATCTACATACCCTTGTAGATCGCTAAGCGGAAGCGTTCAAGAGAACGGGGTTGAAGGAGTTGTACTCGTCGTGATCCAAATCACCGGAGATCCTAGTGCCGAACGTACGGCACCTCCGCGTTCAACACACGTACAGCCCGGTGATGTCTCCCACGCCTTGATCTAGCAAGGATAGAGGGAGAGGTTGAGGAAGACTCCATCCAGCAGCAGCACAACGGCGTGGTGGTGGTGGAGGAGCGTGGCAATCCTGCAGGGCTTCGCCAAGCACCTGCGGGAGAGGAGGAGGTGTCACGGGAGGGAGGGAGGCACCAGGGACTTAGGTGTGGCTTCCCTCCCTCCCCTCCACTATATATAGGGGCAAGGGAGAGGGGTGGGGGCGCAGCCTTGGCCCTTCCTCCAAGGAAGGGTGCGGCCAGGGAGGAGTCCATCCTCCCTAAGGCACCTAGGAGGTGCCTTCCCCCTTTAGGACTCTCCCTTTCCCTTATCTCTTGGCGCATGGGCCTCTTGGGGGGGGTGCACCAGCCCACCTGGGGCTAGTCCCCTCCCACACTTGGCCCATGCAGCCCTCCGAGGATGGTGGCCCCACTTGGTGGACCCCCGGGACCCTCCCGGTGGTCCCGGTACATTACCGATAAAACCCGAAACTTTTCCGGTGACCAAAACAGGACTTCCCATATATAATTCTTTACCTCCGGACCATTCCGGAACTCCTCGTGACGTCCGGGATCTCATCCGGGACTTGAACAACATTCGTAACCACATACAAACTTCCTTTATAACCCTAGCGCCATCGAACCTTAGTGTGTAGACCCTACGGGTTCGGGAACCATGCGAACATGACCGAGACGTTCTCCGATCAATAACCAACAGCGGATCTGGATACCCATGTTGGTTCCTACATGTTCCACGATGATCTCATCGGATGAACCACGATGTCAAGGACTCAATCGATCCCGTATACAATTCCCTTTGTCTAGCGGCATTGTACTTGCCCGAGATTCGATCGTCGGTATCCCGATACCTTGTTCAATCTCGCTACCGCAAGTCTCTTTACTCGTTCCGTAACACATCATCCCGTGATCAACCCCTTGGTCACATTGTGCACATTATGATGATGTCCTACCGAGTGGGCCCAGAGATACCTCTCCGCTTACACGGAGTGACAAATCCCATCTCGATTCGTGCCAACCCAATGACACTTTCGGAGATACCTGTAATGCACCTTTATAGCCACCCAGTTACGTTGTGATGTTTGGCACACCCAAAGCATTCCGACGGTATCCGGGAGTTGCACAATCTCATGGTCTAAGGAAAAGATACTTGACATTAGAAAAGCTTTAGCATACGAACTATACGATCTTTGTGCCAGGCTTAGGATTGGGTCTTGTCCATCACATCATTCTGCCAATGATGTGATCCCGTTATCAACGACATCCAATGTCCATGGTCAGGAAACGTAACCATCTATTGATCAACGAGCTAGTTAACTAGAGGCTTACTAGGGACATGGTGTTGTCTATGTACCCCCACATGTATCTGAGTTTCCTATCAATACAATTATAGCATGGATAATAAACGATTATCATGAACAAGGAAATATAATAATAACTAATTTATTATTGCCTCTAGGGCATATTTCCAACACCGCCACCCCGAGGGAGGGAACCCTAGGTGGGGACGCAGCCCTCCCTCTCCCCCTATATATAGTGGAGTCAAAGGGGCAGCCCAACACACGAAGTACTTTTCCTGTTGGCGCAGCCCTACCCCTCTCCCTCCTCGTCTCTCGTAGTGCTTGGCGAAGCCCTGCTGGAGTACCGCGCTCCTCCACCACCACCACGCCGTCGTGCTGCTGCTGGACGGAGTCTTCCCCAACCTCTCCCTCTCCCCTTGCTGGATCAAGGCGTGGGAGACGTCATCGGGCTGCACGTGTGTTGAACATGGAGGTGTCATCCGTTCGGCACTAGGATCTTCGGTGGTTTGGATCACGACGAGTACGACTCCATCAACCCCGTTCACTTGAACGCTTCCGCTTAGCGATCTACAAGGGTATGTAGATGCACTCCCCTTCCCCTCGTTGCTAGGCATCCACGTAAAACATGCAAACAACAATTAGAGGACGTCTAACTTGTTTTTGTAGGGTATGCTATGTGATGTGACATGGCCAAAAGAATGTGATGAATGATATGTGATGTATGAGATTGATCATGTTCTTGTAATAGGAATCACAACTTGCATGTTGATGAATATGACAACCGGCAGGAGCCATAGGAGTTGTCTTAATTTATTGTATGACCTGCGTGTCATTGAACAACGCCATGTAATTACTTTACTTTATTGCTAAACCGTTAGCTATAGTAGTAGAAGTAATAAGTTGGCGAGACAACTTCATGGAGACACGATGATGGAGATCATGATGATGGAGATCATGGTGTCATGCCGGTGACGATGATGATCATGGAGCCCCGAAGATGGAGATCAAAAGGAGCAAAATGATATTGGCCATATCATGTCACTATTTGATTGCATGTGATGTTTATCATGTTTATGCATCTTATTTGCTTAGAACGACAGTAGTAAATTAGATGATCCCTCATTAAAATTTCAAGAAAATGTTCCCCCTAACTGTGCACCGCTATGTAAAGTTAAATGCTTCAAGCACCACGTGATGATCGGGTGTGATAGATTCTAATATTCACATACAACGGTTGTAAGCCGGATTTACACACGCAATACACTTAGGTTGACTTGACGAGGCTAGCATGTACAGACATGGCCTTGGAACACAAGAGACCGAAAGGTCGAGCATGAGTCGTATGGTAGATACGATAAACATGAAGATGTTCACCGATGATGACTAGTCCGTCTCACGTGATGATCGGACACGGCCTAGTTGACTCGGATCATGTAATCACTTAGATGACTAGAGGGATGTCTATCTGAGTGGGAGTTCATAAGATGAACTTCATTATCCTGAACATAGCCAAAAGGTTTTTGCAAATTATGTCATAGCTCACGCTTTAGTTCTACTGTTTTAGATATGTTCCTAGAGAAAATTCACTTGAAAGTTGATAGTAGCGATTGTGCGGACTAGGTCCGTAAACTGAGGATTGTCCTCGTTGCTTTGAAGAAGGCTTATGTCCCTGATGCACCGCTCGGTGTGCTGAACCTCGAACGTCGTCTGTGGATGTTGCGAACATTTGACATACACGTTTTGATAACTACGTGATAGTTCAGTGATGTTAAACGGTTTAGAGTTAAGGCACCGAAGACGATTTCAAAACGTCGCGGAACATATGAGATGTTTCGAGGGCTGAAATTGGGATTTGAGGCTCGTGCCCACGTCAAGAGGTATAAGACCTCCGACGAGTCTCTTAGCCTGCAAACTAAGGGAGAAAAGCTCAATCGTTGAGCTTGTACTCAGATTGTCTGGGTACAACAATCACTTGAATCGAGTGGGAGTTGATCTTCCAGATGAGATAGTGATGTTTCTCCAAAGTCATTGGAACCAAGCTACTAGAGCTTCGTGATGAACTATAACATATCAAGGATAGATATGATGATCCTTGAAGTATTCGCGATGTTTGACACCGCGAAAGTAGAAGTCAAGTAGGAGCATCAATTGTTGATGGTTAGTAAAACTACTAGTTTCAAGCAGGGCAAGGGCAAGAAGGGATACTTCATGAAACGGCAAAACCGTTGCTGCTCTAGTGAAAACCCAAGGTTGAACCCAAACCCGAGACTAAGTGCTTCTGTAATGAGAGGAACGGACACTAAAGCAGAACCACCATACATACTTGGTAGATAAGAAGGCAGGCAAGGTCGACGGAAGTATATTGGATATACATTATGTTAATGTGTACTTTACTAGTACTCCTAGTAGCACCAGGGTATTAGATACCGGTTCGGTTGCTAAGTGTTAGTTACTCGAAATAAAAGCTACGGAATAAACGGAGACTAGTTAAAGGTGAGCTGACGATATGTGTTGGAAGTGTTTCCAAGGTTGATATGATCAAGCATCGCGTGCTCCCTCTACCATGGAGATGTTGGAAATATGCCCTAGAGGCAATAATAAATTAGTTATTATTATATTTCCTTGTTCATGATAATCGTGTATTATCCATGCTACAATTGTATTGATAGGAAACTCAGATACATGTGTGGGTACATAGACAACACCATGTCCCTAGTAAGCCTCTAGTTGACTAGCTCGTTGATCAATAGATGGTTACGGTTTCTTGACCATGGACATTGGATGTCGTTGATAACGGGATCAAATCATTAGGAGAATGATGTGATGGACAAGACCCAATCCTAAGCCTAGCACAAAATCGTAGTTCGTATGCTAAAGCTTTTCTAATGTCAAGTATCATTTCCTTAGACCATGAGATTGTGCAACTCCCGGATACCGTAGGAATGCTTTGGTGTACCAAACGTCACAACGAATCGGGTGGCTATAAAGGTGCATTACGGTATCTCCGAAAGTGTCTGTTGGGTTGGTACGAATCGAGACTGGATTTGTCACTCCGATTGACGGAGAGGTATCTCTGGGCCCACTCGGTAGGACATCATCATATGTGTACAATGTGATCAAGGGGTTGATCACGGATGATGTGTTACGGAACGAGTAAAGAGACTTGCGGTAACGAGATTGAACAAGGTATCGGGATACCGACGATCGAATCTCGGGCAAGTACAATACCGCTAGACAAAGGGAATTGTATACGGGATTGATTGAGTCCTTGACATCGTGGTTCATCCGATGAGATCATCGTGGAACATGTGGGAGCCAACATGGGTATCCAGATCCCGCTGTTGGTTATTGACCGGAGAACGTCTCGGTCATGTCTGCATGGTTCCCGAACCCGTAGGGTCTACACACTTAAGGTTCGATGACGCTAGGGTTATAAAGGAAGTTTGTATGTGGTTACCGTGAAGGAAATATGCCCTAGAGGCAATAATAAAGTTACTATTTATTTCCTCATATCATGATAAATGTTTATTATTCATGCTAGAATTGTATTAACCGGAAACATAATACATGTGTGAATACATAGACCAACATAACGTCACTAGTATGCCTCTACTTGACTAGCTCATTAATCAAAGATGGTTATGTTTCCTAACCATAGACATGAGTTGTCATTTGATTAACGGGATCACATCATTAGGAGAATGATGTGATTGACATGACCCATTCCGTTAGCCTAGCACTTGATCGTTTAGTATATTGCTATTGCTTTCTTCATGACTTATACATGTTACTGTAACTATGAGATTATGCAACTCCCGTTTACCGGAGGAACACTTTGTGTACTACCAAACGTCACAACGTAACTGGGTGATTATAAAGGAGTACTACAAGTGTCTCCAAAGGTACATGTTGGGTTGGCGTATTTCGAGATTAGGTTTTGTCACTCCGATTGTCGGAGAGGTATCTCTGGGCCCTCTCGGTAATGCACATCACTATAAGCCTTGCAAGCAATGTAGCTAATGAGTTAGTTACGGAATGATGCATTACGTAACGAGTAAAGAGACTTGCCGGTAACGAGATTGAACTAGGTATTAGATACCGACGATCGAATCTCGGGCAAGTAACATACCGATGACAAAGGGAACAACGTATGTTGTTATGCGGTTTGACCGATAAAGATCTTCGTAGAATATGTGGGAGCCAATATGAGCATCCAGGTTCCGCTATTGGTTATTGACAGAGAATGGTTCTAGGTCATGTCTACATAGTTCTCGAACCCGTAGGGTCCGCACGCTTAACGTTACGATGACAGTTTTATTATGAGTTTATATGTTTTGATGTACCGAAGGTTGTTCAGAGTCCCGGATGTGATCACGGACATGACGAGGAGTCTCAAAATGGTCGAGACATAAAGATTGATATATTGGATGACTATATTCGGACACCGGAATTGTTCCGGGTGATTTCGGAGAAAACCGGAGTGCCGGAGGGGTTACCGGAACCCCCCGGGGAAGTATTGGGCCTTAGTGGGCCTTAGGGGAGAGAGAGGGCAGCAGCCCAGGAGGTGGCGCCCCATGGGGAGTCCGAATTGGACTAGGGAGGGGGGGGGCCCCTCTTTCCCTCTCCCTCTCCCTCTCTTTCCTTCCCCCTTCCTCCTTCCTAGTGGGACTAGGAAAGGGGAATCCTACTCCCACTAGGAGGAGGATTTCCCCCTCCTTGGCGCGCCCCCTAGGGACGGCCGGCCTCCCCCCTTGCTCCTTTATATACGGGGGCAGGGGGCACCCCAGGACACTCAAGTTGATCATCGTGATCGTTCCTTAGCCGTGTGCGGTGCCCCCTCCACCATATTCCACCTCGGTCATATCGTCACGGAGTTTAGGCGAAGCCCTGCATCGGTAGAACATCATCATCGTCACCACGCCGTCGTGCTGACGGAACTCATCCCCGACACCCTGATGGATCGGAGTCCGGGGATCGTCATCGAGCTGAACGTGTGCTGAACTCGGAGGTGCCGTACGTTCGGTACTTGGATCGGTCGGATCGTGAAGATGTACGACTACATCGACCGCGTTGTCATAACGCTTCCGCTTTCGGTCTACGAGGGTACGTGGACACACTCTCCCCTCTCGTTGCTATGCATCACCATGATCTTGCATGTGCGTAGGAAATTTTTTGAAATTACTACGTTCCCCAACAGTGGCATCCGAGTCAGGTTTTATGCGTTGATGTTATATGCACGAGTAGAACACAAGTGAGTTGTGGGCGATACAAGTCATACTACTTACCAGCATGTCATACTTTGGTTCGGCGGTATTGTTGGATGAAGCGGCCCGGACCGACATTACGCGTACGCTTACGCGAGACTGGTTCTACCGACGTGATTTGCACACAGGTGGCTGGCGGGTGTCTGTTTCTCCAACTTTAGTTGAACCGAGTGTGGCTACGCCCGGTCCTTGCGAAGGTTAAAACAGCACTAACTTGACGAACTATCGTTGTGGTTTTGATGCGTAGGTAAGAACGGTTCTTGCTCAGCCCGTAGCAGCCACGTAAAATTTGCAACAACAAAGTAGAGGACGTCTAACTTGTTTTTGCAGGGCATGTTGTGATGTGATATGGTCAAGACGTGATGCTATATTTTATTGTATGAGATGATCATGTTTTGTAACCGAAGTTATCGGTAACTGGCAGGAGCCATATGGTTGTCGCTTTATTGTATGAAATGCAAACGCCCTGTAATTGCTTTACTTTATCACTAAGCGGTAGCGATAGTCGTAGAAGCAATAGATGGCATAACGACAACGATGCTACGATGGAGATCAAGGTGTCGCGCCGGTGACGATGGTGATCACGACGGTGCTTCGGAGATGGAGATCACAAGCACAAGATGATGATGGCCATATCATATCACTTATATTGATTGCATGTGATATTTATCTTTCATGCATCTTATCTTGCTTTGATTGACGGTAGCATTTTAAGATGATCTCTCACTAAATTATCAAGAAGTGTTCTCCCTGAGTATGCACCGTTGCCAAAGTTCGTCGTGCCCAGACACCACGTGATGATCGGGTGTGATAAGCTCAACGTCCATCTACAACGGGTGCAAGCCAGTTTTGCACACGCAAAATACTCAGGTTAAACTTGACGAGCCTAGCATATGCAGATATGGCCTGGAACACGGAGACCGAAAGGTCGAGCGTGAATCATATGGTAGATATGATCAACATAGTGATGTTCACCATTGAAAACTACTCCATCTCACGTGATGATCGGTCATGGTTTAGTTGATCTGGATCACGTGATCACTTAGATGACTAGAGAGATGTCTGTCTAAGTGGGAGTTCTTAAGTAATATGATTAATTGAACTTAAATTTATCATGAACTTAGTACCTGATAGTATTTTGCTTATCTATGTTTGTTGTAGATAGATGGCTCGTGTTGTTGTTCCGTTGAATTTTAATGCGTTCCTTGAGAAAGCAAAGTTGAAAGATGATGGTAGCAATTACACGGACTGGGTCCGTAACTTGAGGATTATCCTCATTGCTGCACTGTAAGAATTACGCCCTGGAAGCACCGCTGGGTGCCAGCCTGCTAAGGAGCAACGCCAGATGTTGTGAACATATGGCAGAGCAAAGCTGATGACTACTCAATAGTTCAGTGTGCCATGCTTTACGGCTTAGAACCGGGTCTTCAACGACGTTTTGAACGTCATGGAGCATATGAGATGTTCCAGGAGTTGAAGTTAATATTTCAAGCAAATGCCCGGATTGAGAGATATGAAGTCTCCAATAAGTTCTACAGCTGCAAGATGGAGGAGAATAGTTCTGTCAGTGAACACATACTCAAAATGTCTGGGTATAATAATCACTTGATTCAACTGAGAGTTAATCTTCCTGATGATAGTGTCATTGACAGAATTCTTCAATCACTGCCACCAAGCTACAAGAGCTTCGTGATGAACTATAATATGCAAGGGATGAACAAGACTATTCCCGAGCTCTTCGCAATGCTAAAAGTCGCGGAGGTAGAAATCAAGAAGGAGCATCAAGTGTTGATGGTTAACAAAACCACCAGTTTCAAGAAAAAGGGCAAAGGGAAGAAGAAGGGGAACTTCAAGAAGAACAGCAAACAAGTTGCTGCTTAAAAACCCAAGTCTGGACCTAAGCCTGAGACTGAGTGCTTCTACCGCAAGCGATCGACACCGAAGCGGAACTGCCCCAAGTATTTGGCGGATAAGAAGGATGGCAAGGTGAACAAAGGTATATGTGATATACATGTTATTGATGTGTACCTTACTAGAGCTCGCAGTAGCACTGGGTATTTGATATCGGTTCTGTTGCTAATATTTGCAACTCAAATAGGGACTACGGAATAAGCTTAACACCGCCAAGGACGAGGTGACGATGCGCGTGGGAAATGGTTCCAAAGTCGATGTGATCGCGGTCGGCACGCTACCTCTACATCTACCTTCGGGATTAGTTTTAGACCTGAATAATTGTTATTTGGTGCCAGTGTTGAGCATGAACATTATATCTGGATCTTGTTTGATGCGAGACGGTTATTCATTTAAATCAGAGAATAATGGTTGTTCTATTTATATGAGTAATATCTTTTATGGTCATGCACACTTAAAGAGTGGTCTATTTTTGATGAATCTCGATAGTAGTGATACACATATTCATAGTGTTGAAACCAAAAGATGCAGAGTTGATAATGATAGTGCAACTTATTTGTGGCACTGCCGTTTAGGTCATATCGGTATAAAGCGCATGAAGAAACTCCATACTGATGGACTTTTGGAATCACTTGATTATGAATCACTTGGTACTTCGAACCATGCCTCATGGGCAAGATGACTAAAACGCCGTTCTCCGGAACTATGGAGCGAGCAACTGATTTATTGGAAATCATACATACTGATGTTTGTGGTCCAATGAATATTGAGGCTCGCGGCGGGTATCGTTATTTTCTCACCTTCACAGATGATTTGAGCAGATATGGGTATATCTACTTAATGAAACACAAGTCTGAAACATTTGAAAAGTTCAAAGAATTTTAGAGTGAAGTGGAAAATCATCGTAACAAGAAAATAAAATTCCTACGATCTGATTGTGGAGGAGAATATTTGAGTTACGAGTTTGGTTTATATTTAAAACAATGCGGAATAGTTTCGCAACTCACGCCACCCGGAACACCACAACGAAATGGTGTGTCCGAACGTCGTAATCGTACTTTACTAGATATGGTGCGATCTATGATGTCTCTTACTGATTTACCGCTATCGTTTTGGGGTTATGCTTTAGAGACGACCGCATTCACGTTAAATAGGGCACCATCAAAATCCGTTGAGACGACCCCTTATGAACTATGGTTTGGCAAGAAACCAAAGTTGTCGTTTCTAAAAGTTTGGGGCTGCGATGCTTATGTGAAAAAACTTCAACCTGATAAGCTCGAACCCAAATCGGAAAAATGTGTCTTCATAGGATACCCAAAGGAGACAGTTGGGTACACCTTCTATCACAGATCCGAAGGCAAGACATTTGTTGCTAAGAATGGATCCTTTCTAGAGAAGGAGTTTCTCTCGAAAGAAGTGAGTGGGAGGAAAGTAGAACTTGATGAGGTAACAGTACCAGCTCCCTTATTGGAAAGTAGTTCATCACAGAAATCAGTTCCTGTGACACCTACACCAATTAGTGAGGAAGTTAATGATGATGATCATGAAACTTCAGATCAAGTTTTTACTGAACTTCGTAGATCAACTAGAGTAAGATTCGCACCAGAGTGGTACGGTAATCCTATTCTAGAAGTCATGGTACTAGATCATGGTGAACCTACGAACTATGAGGAAGCGATGATGAGCCCAGATTCCGCAAAATGGCTTGAAGCCATGAAATCTGAGATGGGATCCATGTATGAGAACAAAGTGTGGACTTTGGTTGACTTGCCCGATGATCGGCAAGCAATAGAAAATAAATGGATCTTCAAGAAGAAGACTGACTCTGACGGTAATGTTACTGTTTACAAAGCTCGACTTGTTGCAAAAGGTTTTCGACAAGTTCAAGGGGTTCACTACGATGAGACCTTCTCGCCTGTAGCGATGCTTAAGTCTGTCTGAATCATGTTAGCAATTGCCGCATTTTATGATTATGAAATATGGCAGATGGATGTCAAAACTGCGTTCCTGAATGGATTTCTGGAAGAAGAGTTGTATATGATGCAACCGGAAGGTTTTGTCGATCCTAAGGGAGCTAACAAAGTGTGCAAGCTCCAGCGATCCATTTATGGTCTGTTGCAAGCCTCTCGGAGTTGGAATAAACGCTTTGATAGTGTGATCAAAGCATATGGTTTCATACAGACTTTTGGAGAAGCCTGTATTTACAAGAAAGTGAGTGGGAGCTCTGTAGCTTTTCTAATATTATATGTGGACGACATATTGTTGATTGGAAATGATATAGAATTTCTGGATAGCATAAAAGGATACTTGAATAAAAGTTTTTCAATGAAAGACCTCGGTGAAGTTGCTTACATATTGGGCATCAAGATCTATAGAGATAGATCAAGGCGCTTGATTGGACTTTCACAAAGCACATACCTTGATAAAGTTTTGAAAAAGTTCAAAATGGATCAGGAAAAGAAAGGTTTCTTGCCTGTATTACAAGGTGTGAAGTTGAGTCAGACTCAATGCCAGACCACTACACAAGATAGAGAGAAAATGAAAGGAGTTCCCTATGCTTCAGCCATAGGCTCTATCATGTATGCAATGTTGTGTACCATACTTGATGTGTGCCTTGCTATTAGTTTAGCAGGGAGGTACCAAAGTAATCCAGGAGTGGATCACTGGACAACGGTCAAGAACATCCTGAAATACCTGAAAAGGACTAAGGATATGTTTCTCGTATATGGAGGTGACAAAGAGCTAGTCGTAAATGGTTACGTCGATGCAAGCTTTGACACTGATCCGGACGATTCTAAATCGCAGACCGGATACGTGTTTTTATTAAACGGTGGAGCTGTAAGTTGGTGCAGTTCTAAACAAAGCGTCGTGGCGGGATCTACATGTGAAGCGGAGTACGTAGCTGCTTCGGAAGCAGCAAATGAAGGAGTCTGGATGAAAGAGTTCATTTCCGATCTAGGTGTCATACCTAGTGCATCGGGACCAATGAAGATCTTCTATGACAATACTGGTGCAATTGCCTTGGCAAAGGAATCCAGATTTCACAAGAGGACCAAGCACATCAAGAGACGCTTCAATTCCATCCGGGACCAAGTCCAGGTGGGAGACATAGAAATTTGCAAGATACATACAGATCTGAATGCTGCAGATCCGTTGACTAAGCCTCTTCCACGAGCAAAACATGATCAGCACCAAGACTCCATGGGTGTTAGAATCATTACTGTGTAATCTAGATTATTGACTCTAGTGCAAGTGGGAGACTGAAGGAAATATGCCCTAGAGGCAATAATAAAGTTATTATTTATTTCCTCATATCATGATAAATGTTTATTATTCATGCTAGAATTGTATTAACCGGAAACATAATACATGTGTGAATACATAGACCAACATAACGTCACTAGTATGCCTCTACTTGACTAGCTCATTAATCAAAGATGGTTATGTTTCCTAACCATAGACATGAGTTGTCATTTGATTAACGGGATCACATCATTAGGAGAATGATGTGATTGACATGACCCATTCCGTTAGCCTAGCACTTGATCGTTTAGTATATTGCTATTGCTTTCTTCATGACTTATACATGTTCCTGTAACTATGAGATTATGCAACTCCCGTTTACCAGAGGAACACTTTGGGTACTACCAAACGTCACAACGTAACTGGGTGATTATAAAGGAGTACTACAAGTGTCTCCAAAGGTACATGTTGGGTTGGCGATTTGAGATTAGGTTTTGTCACTCCGATTGTCGGAGAGGTATCTCTGGGCCCTCTCGGTAATGCACATCACTATAAGCCTTGCAAGCAATGTAGCTAATGAGTTAGTTACGGAATGATGCATTACATAACGAGTAAAGAGACTTGCCGGTAACGAGATTGAACTAGGTATTAGATACCGACGATCGAATCTCGGGCAAGTAACATACCGATGACAAAGGGAACAACGTATGTTGTTATGCGGTTTGACCGATAAAGATCTTCGTAGAATATGTGGGAGCCAATATGAGCATCCAGGTTCCGCTATTGGTTATTGACCGAGAATGGTTCTAGGTCATGTCTACATAGTTCTCGAACCCGTAGGGTCCGCGCGCTTAACGTTACGATGACAGTTTTATTATGAGTTTATATGTTTTGATGTACCGAAGGTTGTTCGGAGTCCCGGATGTGATCACGGACATGACGAGGAGTCTCGAAATGGTCGAGACATAATGATTGATATATTGGATGACTATATTCGGACAACGGAATTGTTCCGGGTGATTTCGGAGGAAACCGGAGTGCCGGAGGGGTTACCGGAACCCCCCGGGGAAGTATTGGGCCTTAGTGGGCCTTAGGGGAGAGAGAGGGCAGCAGCCTAGGAGGTGGCGCCCCCCCATGGGGAGTCCGAATTGGACTAGGGAGGGGGAGCGCGGCCCCTCTTTCCCTCTCCCTCTCCCTCTCTTTCCTTCCCCCTTCCTCCTTCCTAGTGGGACTAGGAAAGGGGAATCCTACTCCCACTAGGAGGAGGATTTCCCCCTGCTTGGCGCGCCCCCTAGGGCCGGCCGGCCTCCCCCCTTGCTCCTTTATATACGGGGGAGGGGGGCACCCCAGGACACACAAGTTGATCATCGTGATCGTTCCTTAGCCGTGTGCGGTGCCCCCCTCCACCATATTCCACCTCGGTCATATCGTCGCGGAGTTTAGGCGAAGCCCTGCGTCGGTAGAACATCATCATCGTCACCACACCGTCGTGCTGACGGAACTCATCCCCGACACCCTGCTGGATCGGAGTCCGGGGATCGTCATCGAGCTGAACGTGTGCTGAACTCGGAGGTGCCATACGTTTGGTACTTGGATCGATCGGATTGTGAAGACGTATGACTACATCAACCGCGTTGTCATAACACTTCCGCTTTCGGTCTACGAGGGTACGTGGACACACTCTCCCCTCTCGTTGCTATGGATCACCAAGATCTTGCGTGTGCGTAGGAATTTTTTTGAAATTACTACGTTCCCCAACATACCGAATGTTGTTCGGAGTCCCGGATGAGATCCCGGACGTCACGAGGAGTTCCGTAATGGTCCGGAGGTAAAGAATTATATATGGGAAGTCCTGTTTTGGTCACCGGAAAAGTTTCGGGTTTTATCAGTAACGTACCGGGACCACCGGGAGGGTCCAGGGGGTCCACCAAGTGGGGCCACCATCCCCGGAGGGCTGCATGGGCCAAGTGTGGGAGGGGACCAGCCCCAGGTGGGCTGGTGCGCCCCCCACAAGGGCCCAAGGCGCCTAGGGTTTGGGGAGGGGGCGCCCCACCTAGCTTGGGGGGCAAGTTTCCCCTCTCCCCCCCTTGGCCGCCCCACCAGATGGGATCTTGGGCTGGACGCCGCCCCTAGGGTGGAACCCTAGGTGGGGGCGCAGCCCCCCCCCCTCTCCCCCTATATATAGTGGAGGCAAAGGGGCAGCCCAACACACGAAGTTCTTCTCCTGTTGGCGCAGCCCTACCTCTCTTTCTCCTCATATCTCGCGGTGCTTGGCGAAGCCCTGCTGGATCACCACGCTCCTCCACCACCACCACGCCGTTGTGCTGCTGCTGGACAGAGTCTTCCTCAACCTCTCCCTCTCTCCTTGCTGGATCAAGGCGTGGGAGACGTCACCGGGCTGTACGTGTGTTGAACGCGGAGGTGCCGTCCGCTCGCACTAGGATCTCCGTGATTTGGATCTCGGCAGCACGACTCCTTCAACCCCGTTCTCTTGAACGCTTCCGCTTAGCGATCTACAAGGGTATGTAGATGCACTCTCCTTCCCCTCGTTGCTAGTCTCTCCATAGATAGATCTTGGTGACTCGTAGGAAAATTTTGAATTTCTGCTACATTCCCCAACAGTGGCATCATGAGCTAGGTCTATTGCGTAGATTCTTTGCATGAGTAGAACAGAAAGTAGTTGTGGGCGTTGATTTTGTTCAATATGCTTACCGTTACTAGTCCAATCTTGTTTTGACGGTATTGTGGGATGAAGCGGCCCGGACCGACCTTACCCGTACACTTACGTGAGACAGGTTCCACCGACTGACATGCACTTGGTGCATAAGGTGGCTAGCGGGTGCCGGTCTCTCCCACTTTAGTCGGAACGGATTCGATGAAGAGGGTCCTTATGAAGGGTAAATAGCAATTGGCATATCACGTTGTGGTTTTGCGTAGGTAAGAAACGTTCTTGCTAGAAACCCATAGCAGCCACGTAAAACATGCAAACAACAATTAGAGGACGTCTAACTTGTTTTTGCAGGGTATGCTATGTGATGTGATATGGCCAAGAAGAATGTGATGAATGATATGTGATGTATGAGATTGATCATGTTCTTGTAATAGGAATCACGACTTGCATGTCGATGAGTATGACAACCGGCAGGAGCCATAGGAGTTGTCTTTATTTATTGTATGACCTGCGTGTCATTGAACAAACGCCATGTAATTACTTTACTTTATTGCTAGCCGGTAGCCATAGTAGTAGAAGTAATAAGTTGGCGAGACAACTTCATGGAGACACGATGATGGAGATCATGATGATGGAGATCATGGTGTCATGCCGGTGATGATGATGATCATGGAGCCCCGAAGATGGAGATCAAAAGGAGCAAAATGATTTTGGCCATATCATGTCACCATTTGATTGCATGTGATGTTTATCATGTTTATGCATCTTATTTTCTTAGAACAACGGTAGTAAATAAGATGATCCCTCATTAAAATTTCAAGAAAGTGTTCCCCCTAACTGTGCACCGTTGCGAAAGTGTTGGGGAACGTTGCAGGAAATTAAAATTTTTCCTACGGTTTCACCAAGATCCATCTATGAGTTCATCTAAGCAACGAGTCATGGGAGTGAGTTTGCATCTACATACCACTTGTAGATCACGTGCGGAAGCTTTCGAGGGGATGGTGATGATGGAGTCGTACTCGGATCACCGATGACCAAAGCGCTGAACGGACAGCACCTCCGCGTTCAACACACGTACGATACGGGCAACGCCTCCTCCGTCTTGATCCAGCAAGGAGGAAGGAGAGGTTGAGGAAGATGGCTCCAACAGCAGCACGACGGCGTGATGATGGAGTGACAGTTCTCCGGCAGGGCTTCGCCAAGCGCACGCGGAGGAGGAGAGGTGTTGGGGAGGGGAGGGGCTGCGCCTTCAAGCTGTGTATGCAGCCCTCCCCTCACCCCTCTATTTATAGGGGAAGGGAGGAGGGCGGCCGGCCCCCTCTAGATGCATCTAGAGGGGGAGCGGCGGCCAAGGGGAGGGGGACTTGCCCCCCAAGCAAGGGGGGCGCCCCCCTTAGGGTTCCCCCCTCAACCCTAGGCGCATGGGCCCAAGGGGAGGGGGTGCGCCCAGCCCACCAGGGGCTGGCTGCCTCCCACGCAGCCCATGTGGCCCCCCGAGAGGGCTGGCCCTCCCGGTGGTCCTCCGAACCTTCGGTGGCCCCTCCATAATACCGATATGACCAAACTTTTCGGTGTCCGCTTGACAAATTCCCATATATAAATCTTTACCTCCGGACCATTCCGGAACTCGTCGTGACGTCCGGGATCTCATCCGGGACTCCGAACAACATTCGGTAATCACATACAAGTCTTCCTAATAACCCTATCGTTACCGAACCTTAAGTGTGTAGACCCTACGGGTTCGGGAGACATGCAGACATGACCGAGACGCTCTCAGGTCAATAACCAACAGTGGGATCTGGATACCCATGTTGGCTCCCACATGCTCCTCGATGATGTCATCAGATGAACCACGATGTCGAGGATTCAAGCAACCCCGTATATTATTCCCTTTGTCAGACGTATGTTACTTGCCCGAGACTCGATCGTCGGTATCCCAATACCTCGTTCAGTCTCGTTATCGCAAGTCACTTTACTCGCACCGTAATGCATGATCCCGTGTGACACTTGATCACTTTGAGCTCATTATGATGATGCACTACCGAGTGGGCCTAGTGATACCTCTCCGTCATTCGAATGACAAATCCTGTCTCGATCCGTGTCAACCCAATGACACTTTCGGAGATACCTGTAATGCACCTTTATAGTCACCCGCCACGTTGTGACGTTTGGTACACCCAAAGCACTCCTACGGTATCCGGGAGTTACACGATCTCACGGTCTAAGGAAGAGATACTTGACATTGGAAAATCTCTAGCAAAACGAACTACACGATCTTTGTGCTGTGCTTAGGATTGGGTCTTGTCCATCACGTCATTCTCCTAATGACGTGATCCCGTTGTCAATGACATCTGGTGTCCATAGTCAGGAAACCATGACTATCTGTTGACCAACGAGCTAGTCTACTAGAGGCTTACTAGGGACGTATTGTAGTCTATGTATTCACACGTGTATTACGATTTCCGGATAATACAGTTATAGCATGAATAAAAGACAATTATCATGAACAAGGAAATATAATAATAATGCTTTTATTATTGCCTCTAGGGCATATTTCCAACAGTCTCCCACTTGCACTAGAGTCAATAATCTAGTTACATTGTGATGAATCGAACACCCATAGAGTTCTGGTGTTGATCATGTTTTGCCCGTGGAAGAGGTTTAGTCAACGGATCTGCGACATTCAGATCCGTATGCACTTTACAAATTTCTATGTCTCCATCCTAAACATTTTCACGGATGGAGTTGAAGCGACGCTTGATGTGCCTGGTCTTCTTGTGAAACCTGGGCTCCTTGGCAAGTGCAATAGCTCCAGTGTTGTCACAGAAGAGTTTGATCGGCCCCGACGCATTGGGTATGACTCCTAGGTCGGTGATGAACTCCTTCACCCAAATTGCTTCATGCGCTGCCTCCGAGGCTGCCATGTACTCCGCTTCACATGTAGATCCCGCCACGACGCTCGCTTGCAGCTGCACCAGCTTCATCGCTCCACCATTCAACATATACACGATCCGGTTTGTGACTTAGAGTCATCAGATCTGTGTCGAAGCTAGCGTCGACGTAACCCTTTACGACGAGCTCTTCGTCACCTCCATAAACGAGAAACATGTCCTTTGTCCTTTTCAGGTACTTCAGGATATTCTTGACCGCTGTCCAGTGTTCCTTGCCGGGATTACTTTAGTACCTTCCTACCAAACTTACGGCAAGGTTTACATCAGGTCTGGTACACAACATGGCATACATAATAGATCCTATGGCTGAAGCATAGGGGATGACACTCATCACTTCTTTATCTTTTGCCGTGGTCGGGCATTGAGCTGAGCTCAATTTCACACCTTGCAATACAGGCAAGAACCCCTTCTTGGACTGATCCATTTTGAACTTCTTCAAAATCTTATCAAGGTATGTGATTTGTGAAAGACCTATGAGGCGTCTCGATCTATCTCTATAGATCTTGATGCCTAATATATAAGCAGCTTCTCCAAGGTCCTTCATTGAAAAACACTTATTCAAGTAGGCCTTAATGCTGTCCAAGAATTCTATATCATTTCCCATCAAAAGTATGTCATCTACATATAATATGAGAAATGCTACAGAGCTCCCACTCACTTTCCTGTAAACGCAGGCTTCTCCATAAGTCTGCATAAACCCAAACGCTTTGATCATCTCATCAAAGCGAATGTTCCAACTCCGAGATGCTTGCACCAGCCCATAAATGGATCGCTGGAGCTTGCATACTTTGTTAGCGTTCTTAGGATCGACAAAACCTTCCGGCTGCATCATATACAACTCTTCCTTAAGATAACCGTTAAGGAACGTTGTTTTGACGTCCATCTGCCATATCTCATAATCATAGTATGCGGCAATTGCTAACATGATTCGGACGGACTTAAGCTTCGCTACGGGAGAAAAAGTCTCATCATAGTCAATCCCTTGAACTTGCCGATAACCCTTAGCGACAAGTCGAGCTTTATAGATGGTGACATTACCATCCGCGTCCGTCTTCTTCTTAAAGATCCATTTGTTTTCTATCGCTCGCCGATCATCGGGCAAGTCTGTCAAAGTCCATACTTTGTTTTCATATATGGATTCTATCTCGGATTTCATGGCTTCTAGCCATTTGTTGGAATCTGGCCCGCCATCGCTTCTTCATAGTTCAAGGTTCACCGTTGTCTAACAACATGATTTCCGTGACAGGGTTGCCGTACCACTCAGTGCGGAACGTGTCCTTGTGGACCTCTGAAGTTCAGTAGTAACTTGATCCAAGTACCTTGATCATCATCATTATTTTCCTCTTGGTTGGTGTAGGCATCACAGAACATTTTCTGAGCTGCACTACTATCCCGCTCAAGAGGTAGTACTTCATCGAGTTCTACTTTCCTCCCACTTACTTCTTTCGAGAGAAACTCTTTTTCCAGAAAGGATCCGTTCTTGGCAACAAAGATCTTGCCCTCGGATCTTAAGTAGAAGGTATACCCTATGGTTTCCTTAGGGTATCCTATGAAGACGCATTTTTCCGACTTGGGTTCGAGCTTTTCAGGTTGAAGTTTCTTGACATAAGCATCGCATCCCCAAACTTTTAGAAACGACAGCTTAGGTTTCTTCCAAACCATAATTCATACGGTGTCGTCTCAACGGATTTAGACGGTGCCCTATTTAAAGTGAATGTAGCTGTCTCTAGAGCGTATCCCCAAAATGATAGCGGTAAATCGGTAAGAGACATCATAGATCGCACCATATCCAATAGAGTGCGACACGACGCTCGGACACACCGTTACGCTTGAGGTGTTCCAGCGGCGTGAGTTGTGAAACGATTCCACATTTTCTTAAGTGTGTACCAAATTCGTGACTTAAATATTCTCCTCCACGATCCGATCGTAAGAATTTTATCTTTCGGTCACGTTGATTCTATACTTCATTCTGAAATTCCTTGAACCTTTCAAAGGTATCGGACTTGTGTTTCATCAAGTAGACATACCCATATCTACTCAAGTCATCGTGAGAGTGAGAACATAACGATATCCTCCATGAGCCTCAACGCTGATTGGACCACACACATCGGTATGTATGATTTCCAACAAGTTGGTTGCTCGCCCATTGTTCCAGAGAACGGAGTCTTGGTCATCTTGCCCATGAGGCATGGTTCGCATGTGTCAAATGATTCATAATCAAGAGACTCCAAAAGTCCATCGGCATGGAGCTTCTTCATGCGCTTTACACCAATGTGACCAAGGCGGCGGTGCCACAAGTATGTGGGACTATCGTTATCAACTTTACATCTTTTGGTATTCACGCTATGAACATGTGTAATACTACGCCGAGATTCATTAAGAATAAACCATTGACCATCGGAGCATGACCATAAAACATATCTCTCATATAAATAGAACAACCATTATTCTCGGATTTAAATGAGTAGCCATCTCGCATTAAACGAGATCCAGATACAATATTCATGCTCAAACTTGGCACCAAATAACAATTATTAAGGTTCATAACTAATCCCGTAGGTAAATGAAGAGGTAGCGTGCCGACGGCGATCACATCGACTCTGGAACCATTCCCGACGCGCATCGTCACCTCGTCATTCGCCAGTCTCCGCTTATTCCGCAGCTCCTGCTGTGAGTTACAAATATGAGCAATGGCACCGGTAACAAATACCAAGGAGTTACTACGAGTACTGGTAAGGTACACATCAATTACATGTATATCAAATATACCTTTGGTGTTGCCGGCCTTCTTATCCGCTAAGTATTTTGGGCAGTTCCGCTTCCAGTGACCCCTCCCCTTGCAATAAAAGCACTCAGTCTCGGGTTTGGGTCCATTCTTTGACTTCTTCCCGGCAACTTGCTTACCGGGCGTGGCAACCTCCTTGCCGTCCTTCTTGAAGTTCTTCTTGCCCTTGCCCTTCTTGAACTTAGTGGTCTTATTGACCATCAATACTTGATGTTCTTTCTTGATTTCAACCTCTGCTGACTTCAGCATAGAGAATACTTCAGGAATGGTCTTTACCATCCCCTGCATATTGTAGTTCATCACAAAGCTCTTGTAGCTTGGTGGGAGCGACTGAAGGATTCTGTCAATGACCGCCTCATCAGGGAGGTTAATATTCAGCTGGGTCATACGGTTGTGCAACCCAGACATCTTGAGTATGTGCTCACTGACAGAACTATTTTCCTGCATTTTACAACTATAGAACTTGTCGGAGATATCATATCTCTCGACCCGGGCGTGAGCTTGGAAAACTAGTTTCAGCTCCTCGAACATCTCATATGCTCCGTCATGCTCAAAATGCTTTTGGAGCCCCGGTTCTAAGCTGTAAAGCATGCCGCACTGAACGAGGGAGTAATCATCAGCACGAGACTGCCAAGCATTCCTGATGTCTTGGTTCTCTCGACGGAGCGTCACCTAGCGGTCCTTCTAGGACATATTGTTTCTGGCAGCTATGAGGATGATCTCAAGTTCGGACCCAGTCCGTATAGTTGCTGCCGTCATCTTTCAGCTTGGTTTTCTCTAGGAACGCGTTGAAGTTCAAGTTGACATGAGCGTTGGCCATTTGATCTACAAGACATATCATTCAAAAGTTTTAGACTAAGTTCATGATAATTAAGTTCATCTAATCAAATTATTTCAATGAACTCCCACTCAGATTAGACATCCCTCTAGTCATCTAAGTGATACACGATCCGAGTCGACTAGGCCGTGTCCGATCATCACGTGAGACGGACTAGTCATCGTCGGTGAACATTCTCATGTTGATCGTATCTTCCATATGACTCGTGTTCGACCTTTCGGTCTCCGTGTTCCGAGGCCATGTCTGTACATGCTAGGCTCGTCAAGTTAACCCTAAGTGTTTTTGCGTGTGTAAATCTGTCTTACACCCGTTGTATGTGAACGTAAGAATCCATCACACCCGATCATCACGTGGTGCTTAGAAGCGATTTAACTTTAGCAACGGTGCACAGTTAGGGAGAACACTTCTTGAAATTGTTGTAAGGGATCATCTTATTTACTACCGTCGTTCTAAGTAAACAAGATGTATAAACATAATAAACATCACATGCAATTATATAGTAGTGACATGATATGGCCAATATCATAAAACTCCATTGATCTCCATCTTCGGGGCTCCATGATCATCTTGTCACCGGCATGACACCATGATCTCCATCATCGTGTCTCCATGAAGTTGTCACGCCAACGACTACTTCTACTTCTATGGCTAAACGCGTTTTAGCAATAAAGTAAAGTAAGTTACATGGCGTTCTTCAATGACACGCAGGTCATACAAAAATTAAGACAACTCCTATGGCTCCTGCCGGTTGTCATACTCATCGACATGCAAGTCGTGATTCCTATTACAATAACATGATCTCATACATCACAATATGTCATTCATCATTCATCACAACTTGGCCATATCACATCACATGTCAATTCCTGCAAAAAACAAGTTAGACGTCCTCTAATTGTTGTTGCATCTTTTACGTGGCTGCAATTGGGTTCTAGCAAGAACGTTTTCTTACCTACGAATAACCACAACGTGATCTTGTCAACTTCTATTTACCCTTCATAAGGACCCTTTTCATCGAATCCGCTCCAACTAAAGTGGGAGAGACAGACACCCGCTAGCCACCTTATGCAACTAGTGCATGTTAGTCGGTGGAACCGGTCTCACGTAAGCGTACGTGTAAGGTTGGTCCAGGCCGCTTCATCCCACAATACCGCGGAAGCAAGATAAGATTATTAGCGGCAAGTAAGTTGACAAGATCCACGCCCACAACTAAATTGTGTTCTACTCGTGCAATAGAGAACTACGCATAGACCTAGCTCATGATGCCACTGTTGGGGAACGTTGCAGGAAATTAAAATTTTTCCTACGGTTTCACCAAGATCCATCTATGAGTTCATCTAAGCAACGAGTCATGGGAGTGAGTTTGCATCTACATACCACTTGTAGATCACGTGCGGAAGCTTTCGAGGATGGTGATGATGGAGTCGCACTCGGATCACCGATGACCAAAGCGCTGAACGGATAGCACCTCGCGCTCAACACACGTGACGGGACGGGCAACGTCTCCTCCGCCTTGATCCAGCAAGGAGGAAGGAGAGGTTGAGGAAGATGGCTCCAACAGCAGCACGACGGCGTGATGATGAAGGAGTGACAGTTCTCCGGCAGGGCTTCGCCAAGCGCACGCGGAGGAGGAGAGGTGTTGGGGAGGGGAGGGGCTGCGCCTCCAAGTTGTGTATGCAGCCCTCCCCTCACTCCTCTATTTATAGGGGAAGGGAGGAGGGGGGGCCCCCTAGATGCATCTAGAAGGGGAGGGGGCTTGCCCCCCCAAGCAAGGGGGGCGCCCCCCTTAGGGTTCCCCCCTCAACCCTAGGAGCATGGGCCCAAGGGGAGGGGGTGCGCCCAGCCCACCAGGGGCTGGCTGCCTCCCACGCAGCCCAAGTGGCCCCCCGAGAGGCTGGCCCTCCGGTGGTCCTCCGGAACCTTTCGGTGGCCCTCCATAATACCGATATGACCCAAACTTTTCGGTGTCCGCTTGACAACTTCCCATATATTAATCTTTACCTCCGGACCATTCCGGAACTCCTCGTGACGTCCGGGATCTCATCAGGACTCGAACAACATTCGGTAATCACATACAAGTCTTCCTAATAACCCTAGCGTTATCAGAACCTTAAGTGTGTAGACCCTACGGTTCGGAGACATGCGAGACATGACCGAGACGCTCTCAGGTCAATAACCAACAGCGGGATCTGGATACCCATGTTGGCTCCCACATGCTCCTCGATGATGTCATCGGATGAACCACGATGTCGAGGATTCAAGCAACCCCGTATACTATTCCCTTTGTCAGACGGTATGTTACTTGCCCGAGACTCGATCGTCGGTATCCCAATACCTTGTTCAGTCTCGTTACCGGCAAGTCACTTTACTCGTACCGTAATGCATGATCCCGTGACCAGACACTTGATCACTTTGAGCTCATTATGATGATGCACTACCGAGTGGGCCTAGTGATACCTCTCCGTCATACGGAGTGACAAATCCCTGTCTCGATCCGTGTCAAACCAACAGACACTTTTGGAGATACCTGTAATGCACTTTTATAGTCACCCAGTTATGTTGTGACGTTTGGTACACCCAAAGCACTCCTACGGTATCCGGGAGTTACACGATCTCACGGTCTAAGGAAGAGATACTTGACATTGGAAAAGCTCTAGCAAAACGAACTACACGATCTTTGTGCTATGCTTAGGATTGGGTCTTGTCCATCACGTCATTCTCCTAATGACGTGATCCCGTTATCAATGACATCGATGTCCATAGTCAGAAACCATGACTATCTGTTGACCAACGAGATAGTCTACTAGAGGCTTACTAGGGGCGTATTGTAGTCTATGTATTCACCGTGTATTACGATTTCCGGATAATACAGTTATAGCATGAATAAAGACAATTATCATGAACAAGGAAATATAATAATAATGCTTTTATTATTGCCTCTAGGCATATTTCCAACAGAAAGTTAAATGCTTCAAGCACCACATGATGATCGTGTTGGAAATATGCCTAGAGGCAATAATAGAAGTATTATTATTATATTTCCTTGTTCATGATAATTGTCTTTTATTCATGCTATAATTGTATTATCCGGAAATCGTAATACACGTGTGAATACATAGACCACAATATGTCCCTAGTGAGCCTTTAGTTGACTAGCTCGTTGATCAACAGATAGTCATGGTTTCCTGACTATGGACACTAGTCATCAACCCGTGCATCTGCACGGGCTAGTTTTCAGAACAATACACTATATAAGCCCTTTTTTGTGAAAACACATGCATGATGGATAAGTTTACTTGGCAACAATTTGTCACAAAAGTACGTTTAGCATATAGATATTTCTTGAAAGAAATGCACATAAGTGTAAACCAAAGCGCTAACTTCTGTAAGCGTACTGAAATATAACCGAAATGCTTTCAATTTGAAAGACAATATAAGAAAACTCAGCAAACTTTCATCTATTTGAATTTCTTATATTATTTATTTTTATGGAGTTCCTGTTAATAAAGAACTTTTTATTACGCTTAAACCTCGTAGTATCAGAAAACAAAATTCAAAACAACCGTGAATGTCATTTTAATACTTAACAACCATAGTCTGCAGATACATAAAACACTTGTGTTGTGTGGACATACTTTGAAATATTTTAATGTAATATAAGCATTTCGTCATTTATTCTAGCCATTTTACAACCATCTAGGTCTTCTTAATTAATTTCTATGGTACTGGTACTGGGTTCTGGTCTCCTATAGCATTATTTAGTTTTCCTCTATAACCAAATACTGAAAAACAATCAAGTGCACTATGTCCTATCCTTAAAAAATCATATATTTAATCATGTGCACCATCCAAAGGAGTCATCTGAAAAAAACATATAATCTGAAATGTAACAGAAATAAAGTACGTGAGCATGTGAAAGCTCAATCTTTCACTTTTCATGTCCTCATCTTTTGTATTTCCTGCCATCAAAATAGGCCTTCGGTCAATTGCTACTCATGTAGGGACCAAAAGCAAACCAAATATGATTGTGAAGATCAAAAGTTGAACAGTAATGAGTCTCAACTTGAAGATTTTGTGAATGGGAAGATATTACTAAATTAGCTTCCATGTTCATCTACAAAATTTAAAGAGCATTTGGCTTCAGACATGTAACCAAACAGGAAGCTAATTAGCTCCAGTCGGCCTACAGTTGAAAAATAAGTCCCAGTCGGCCTACAGCTGGACAATAAGACTATGCTAGCCATATCACGTGTATGTATTGAGCATGTTTTAAAATTAAGTGATGAGCCTGAGCATAGCAATGTTTCACACTGTGTGATGATAATTACTTTGAAACTGCTCCGCCCAGAATGGTCATCTTGAACTTCAAACTTCCAAGTATCTTTACTTTATCAGATCAAAGCAACACATGGTTGTTAGTATGCAAAGTACTTCTATAGACCTGACATGATTTAGCACTCTAGAAGGGAGAGGTGAGCGCTTAGCTTACCTGCACGGACATAAAGACGGTCCCGCTTTTTGCAAGGTTATACATTTTGAAATTATTGGTTCCTAGTATTTGAATATTTTCTTTCATGGAGTGATATTCTCGGTTAGACTTAACAATTTACATAAATGATAGTGTTTTCTCAGTTTTCTTAATGATAGAATTTAATACTCTTAATGTCAGAATCAGGATATTTTCTACATGGCCTTTTTTCAGGGAATTTTCTACATGGCTTTGTAGTAATGTAGAATTCACTGGAAGTATTTGACTTCTGCTTTGTGCTCAATTATGTTACAGATGTGGTAGAGCTCAGGAAGTGATGGCTAAAGTGCTTACAGACCTGGTATTCGAACATGCATTTGTGGATGCTCTAATATGGTGCTTTATGTCAAAAGGAAACATCAATTGCGACCACATGGAACAGAACATGTGGGGTGTATTCTAAGCAGTATTAAGAAGAAACATACCATGGGATTTTCATCGTGGTTAGGGGAAAAAAGTGACACAAAAGATGAACTTTGATACATACATCAATGCTCGACGGGATGGTGACCCTTGCTTTTCTCTTTCAAGAATTCGTGCTTATGAATTTCGAAAATTCTCATAAGCTTTGACCTTGCATCTATATATCCTGGTTGTATGAAGAGTCCTTACATCTTAGTAGCCTGCAGGTTGAGAAATCGTATAAAATTTACTGCCATCTCTGTGGAAGGTAATTAAATTTTCATAGTGAGAAAAATATTATACACCCTCACACTTATACGTACACTCCATGTTGTAATGCACAAAAGATTAGTACTGCATGTAGTATTAGCGTATTCACTGGAGTATGAGCTGCTCAATTATCTCGAAATTACAAATTGTAATTGGACTGCCCCGTAGACAGGGCAGCCACAAGCTAGGAGGAAGCCGTTCAATGCTTGGAAAGGAGGTAACTTATTAGCAGTCGGCTGACATATATCGCATGCCATGGCTTCTCCTTCTTAATATAGTGACATGAAAAAGCAATGGGCTGCAGTACGTATAGTGTGACGGGTTCATCTTCTAACCAAATCTGGTCGTAGACATTATATGGATATGCACTGCATGCTATTCAGGGTTATCTGCATCTTCCATCTGCTAATTGGATATTTGGATCCATGCAGTTTCAGAGTTTAACAAACACATGGGATAAAGTTTGGGAGAAGACAAACCTGAGGAATAGAGGGCGATGCAGTTGTTCATTATTGGTGGGTTGACTCCGGTCGTCAGATCATGTGAAAATCTGCCTGCAATCAGAAACAATCAGTGAAACTTATTTTGGTGTATAGTACAGGATTCCGTCCAAAGCAATGGCTGCCCTAATATGACATGGATATGATGCAAACTTCGGCTATTGTTGTCTGGTATATGTGGAGCTTGGGAGCCGAAAAATCTGTATGATGCAGAAGAGAGACCATGGGGAGGCAGAGGCGGCTTCCTCGTCATTCACTGGCAGACTCAATCGGATGCAGGTTGCTAGTTTCGCCTTGAAATCAGAGGTTCAAGGGAAATACTGATAGTTGAAGGGAAGGAGCACTCACGTACATCAATTCTAGGAGGAAATCTAGGAAGAGCACTTGCATACGTCAATTGTAGGATAAAATCTAGGAGTCTGTTTAGGTGAAACGGAGAGCGTACGTCCAATCTAGTTGAGGACGCTCAGATTTCTGTTATTTTAAAGAAATATATTTCTTTTTTTTCTACACAAAGTATAGAGACCCAAGGAAGGAAGACTCATGTACGTTGCTGTAAAGAAATATTTCCTTTCTCTTAGGAAACATAAAGAGACCCAAGAGAGGAAGACTCATGTACGCTTCTAGTATATGACATTGTGTCTTATCATTCATCCAAAGGCTACAAATAAATTATATATTAATCAAACGGTCAAAATTCATGTACATTAAGGATTAACGTGGTGCCTCGTATGGTGCCTCCAATTAGTAAATATAAGATATAAGATTGGATGTCGTTGATAACGGGATCACATCATTAGGAGAATGATGTGATGGACAAGACCCAATCCTAAGCATAGCACAAGATCGTAGTTCGTTTTGCTAGAGCTTTTCCAATGTCAAGTATCTCTTCCTTAGACCATGAGATCGTGTAACTCCCGGATACCGTAGGAGTCCTTTGGGTGTACCAAACGTCGCAACGTAACTGGGTGACTATAAAGGTGCATTACATGTATCTCCGAAAGTGTCTGTTGGGTTGACACGGATCGAGACTGGGATTTGTCACTCCGTATGACGGAGAGGTATCACTGGGCCCACTCGGTAGTGCATCATCATAATGAGCTCAAAGTGACCAAGTGTTCGGTCACGGGATCATGCATTACGGTACGAGTAAAGTGACTTTCCAGTAATGAGATTGAACGAGGTATTGGGATACCGACGATCGAATCTCGGGCAAGTAAAATACCGATTGACAAAGGGAATTGTATACGGGGTTGTTTGAATCCTCGACATCGTGGTTCATCCGATGAGATCATCGAGGAGCATGTGGGAGCCAACATGGGTATCCAGATCCCGCTGTTGGTTATTGCCCGAGGGCCGTCTTGGTCATGTCTGCATGTCTCCCGAACCCGTAGGGTCTACACACTTAAGGTTCGGTGACGCTAGGGTTGTGTGAATATGAGTATGCAGCAAACCGAATGTTGTTCGGAGTCCCAGATGAGATTCCGGACGTCACGAGGAGTTCCAGAATGGTCCGGAGGTAAAGATTTATATATGGGAAGTCTTATTTTGGTCGCCGGAAAAGTTTCGCGCGTTATCGGTATTGTACCGGGAGTGCCGAAAGGGGTCCGGGGGTCCACCAGGGGGTCCACCTGCCCCGGGGGGGCCACATGGGCTGTAGGGGGTGCGCCTTGGCCTATATTGGACAAGGGCACCAGCCCCAAGAGGCCCATGCGTCTAGAGATAAGAGAGAAGGGAGAGTCCTAAAGGGGGAAGGCACCTCCGAGGTGCCTTGGGGAGGATGGACTCCTCCCCCCCTTGGCCGCACCCTTCCTTGGAGGAAGGGGCAAGGCTGCGCCTCCCCCCCTCTCTCTTGCACCTATATAAAGGGAGGGGAGGGAGGGGCAGCTGCACCCATAAGCCTAGGCGCCTCCCTCCTCCCTGCAACACCTCCTCCTCCTCCCGTAGTTGCTTAGCGAAGCCCTGCCGGAGTTCTGCTGCATCCACCACCACGCCGTCGTGCTGCTGGATCATCATCAACCTCTCCTTCCCCCTTGCTGGATCAAGAAGGAGGAGACGTCATCCGCTCCGTACGTGTGTTGAACGCGGAGGTGTTGTCCGTTCAGCACTAGGTCATCGGTGATCTGAATCACGGCGAGTACGACTCCATCATCCCCGTTCCATTGAACGCTTCCGCACACGATCTACAAGTGGTATGTAGATGCAATCACTCTCCCATGACTCGTTGCTAGATGAACTCATAGATGGATCTTGGTGAAACCGTAGGAAAATTTTTAATTTTCTGCAACGTTCCCCAACAGTGGCATCATGAGCTAGGTCTATGCGTAGTTCTCTATTGCACGAGTAGAACACAATTTGTTGTGGGCGTAGATGTTGTCAACTTTCTTGCCGCTACTAGTCTTATCTTGCTTCAGCGGTATTGTGGGATGAAGCGGCCCGGACCGACCTTACACGTACGCTTACGTGAGACTGGTTCCACCGACTGACATGCACTAGTTGCATAAGGTGGCTAGCGGGTGTCTGTCTCTCCCACTTTAGTTGGAGCGGATTCGATGAAAAGGGTCCTTATGAAGGGTAAATAGAAGTTGACAAATCACGTTGTGGCTTTCACGTAGGTAAGAAAACGTTCTTGCTAGAACCCTTTTGCAGCCACGTAAAAACTTGCAACAACAATTAGAGGACGTCTAACTTGTTTTTGCAGAAAGTGTTTTGTGATATGATATGGCAAAAGTTGTCATGAATGATGAATGATATATGTGATGTATGAGATCATGTTCTTGTAATAGGAATCACGACTTGCATGTCGATGAGTATGACAACGGCAGGAGCCATAGGAGTTGTCTTTATTTTTGTATGACCTGCGTGTCATTGAAGAACGCCATGTAAATTACTTTACTTTATTGCTAAACGCGTTAGCCATAGAAGTAGAAGTAGTCGTTGGCGTGACAACTTCATGAAGACACGATGATGGAGATCATGATGATGGAGATCATGGTGTCATGCGGTGACAGGATGATCATGGAGCCCCAAGATGGAGATCAAAGGAGCTATATGATATTGGCCATATCATGTCACTACTATATAATTGCATGTGATGTTTATTATGTTTGTGTATCTTGTTTACTTAGAACGACAGTAGTAAATAAGATGATCCTCATAACAATTTCAAGAAAATGTTCTCCCTAACTGTGCACCGTTGCTAAAGTTAAATGCTTCAAGCACCACGTGATGATCGGGTGTGATAGATCCTTACGCTCACATACAACGGTGTAAGACAGTTTTACACATGCAAAACACTTAGGTTAACTTGACGAGCCTAGCATGTACAGACATGGCCTCGGAACACAAGAGACCGAAAGGTCGAACATGAGTCGTATGGAAGATACGATCAACATGGAGATGTTCACCGACGATGATTAGTACCGTCTCACGTGATGATCGGACACGGCCTAGTCGGCTCGGATCATGTAACACTTAGATGACTAGAGGGATATCAAATCTGAGTGGGAGTTCATTAAATAATTTGATTAGATGAACTTTATTATCATGAACAATAGTCTAAAATCTTTGCAAAATGTCTTGTAGATCAAATGGCCAACGCTCATGTCACCATGAACTTCAACGCGTTCCTAGAGAAAACCAAGCTGAAAGATGATGGCAGCAACTATTCGGACTGGGTCCGGAACCTGAGGATCATCCTCATAGCTGCCAAGAAACAATATGTCCTAGATGCACCGCTAGGTGATGCACCCATCCCAGAGAACCAAGACGTTATGAACGCTTGGCAGTCTCGTGCTGATGATTACTCCCTTGTTCAGTGCGGCATGCTTTACAGCTTAGAACCGGGGCTCCAAAAGCGTTTTGAGCGACACGGAGCATATGAGATGTTCGAGGAGCTGAAACTAGTTTTCCAAGCTCATGCCCGGTCGAGATATGAAGTCTCGACAAGTTCTACAGTTGTAAGATGGAGGAAAATAGTTCATCGGTGAGCACATACTCAAAATGTCCAGGTTGCACAACCGCCTGTCCCAGCTGGACATCAACCTCCCGGACGAGGCGGTCATTGACAGAATCCTTCAGTCGCTCCCACCGAGCTACAAGAGCTTTGTGATGAACTACAATATGCAGGGGATGGTGAAAACTATTCCTGAAGTATTTTCAATGCTGAAGTCAGCAGAGGTAGAAATCAAGAAGGAGCATCAAGTGTTGATGGTCAATAAAACCACTAAGTTCAAGAAGGGAAAGGGAAAGAAGAACTTCAAGAAGGACGGCAAGGATGTTGTCGCGCCCGGTAAGCCAGTTGCCGGGAAGAAGTCAAAGAATGGACCCAAGCCTGAGACTGAGTGCTTTTATTGCAAAGGGAAGGGTCACTGGAAGCGGAACTGCCCCAAATACTTAGCAGACAAGAAGGCCGGCAACACTAAAGGTATATTTGATATACATGTAATTGATGTGTACCTTACCAGTACTCGTAGTAACTCCTGGGTATTTGATACCGGTGCCGTTGCTCATATATGTAACTCACAGCAGGAGCTGCGGAATAAACGGAGACTGGCGAAGGACGAGGTGACGATGCGCGTCGGGAATGGTTCCAAGGTCGATGTGATCGGCGTCGGCACGCTACCTCTACATTTACCTACGGGATTAGTTTTAAACCTCAATAATTGTTATTTAGTGCCAAGTTTGAGCATGAACATTGTATCAGGATCTCGTTTAATATGAGATGGCTACTCATTTAAATCCGAGAATAATGGTTGTTCTATTTATATGAGAGAAATGTTTTATGGTCATGCTCCGATGGTCGATGGTTTATTCTTAATGAATCTCGAACGTAATGTTACACATGTTCATAGTGTGAATACCAAAAGATGTAAAGTTGATAACGATAGTCCCACATACTTGTGGCAATCGCCGCCTTGGTCACATTGGTGTCAAGCGCATGAAGAAGCTCCATGCTGATGGACTTTTAGAGTCTCTCGATTATGAATCATTTGATACATGCGAACCATGGCTCATGGGCAAGATGACCAAGACTCCGTTCTCTGGAACAATGGAGCGAGCGACCAACTTATTGGAAATCATACATACCGATGTGTGCGGTCCAATGAGTGTTGAGGCTCGCGGAGGATATCGTTATGTTCTCACTCTCACTGATGACTTGAGTAGATATGGGTATGTCTACTTGATGAAACACAAGTCTGAAACCTTTGAAAAGTTCAAGGAATTTCAGAATGAAGTAGAGAATCAACGTGACCGAAAGATAAAATTCTTGCGATCAGATCGTGGAGGAGAATATTTATGTCACGAATTTGGTACACACTTAAGGAAATGTGGAATCGTTTCACAACTCACGCCGCCTGGAACACCTCAGCATAACGGTGTGTCCGAACGTCGTAATCGCACTCTATTGGATATGGTGCGATCTATGATGTCTCTTACTGATTTACCGCTATCATTTTGGGGATACGCTCTAGAGACAGCTACATTCACTTTAAATAGGGCACCGTCTAAATCCGTTGAGACGACACCTTATGAATTATGGTTTGGGAAGAAACCTAAGCTGTCGTTTCTAAAAGTTTGGGGATGCGATGCTTATGTCAAGAAACTTCAACCTGAAAAGCTCGAACCTAAGTCGGAAAAATGCGTCTTCATAGGATACCCTAAGGAAACCATTGGGTATACCTTCTACCTTAGATCCGAAGGCAAGATCTTTGTTGCCAAGAACGGATCCTTTACGGAAAAGAGTTTCTCTCGAAAGGAGTAAGTGGGAGGAAAGTAGAACTCGATGAAGTACTACCTCTTGAACCGGAAAGTAGTGCAGCTCAGAAAATGTTCCTGTGGTGCCTACACCGATCGGAGAGGAAATTAATGAGGATGATCAAGGTACTTGGATCAAGTTGCTACTGAACTTCAGAGGTCCACTAGGACACGTTCCGCACTGCAGTGGTACGGCAACCCTATCCTGGAAATCATGTTGTTAGACAACGGTGAACCTTCGAACTATGAAGAAGCGATGGCGGGCCCAGATTCCAACAAATGGCTTGAAGCCATGCAATCCGAGATAGGATCCATGTATGAAAACAAAGTATGGACTTTGACAGACTTGCCCGATGATCGGCGAGCGATAGAAAACAAATGGATCTTTAAGAAGAAGACGGACGCAGATGGTAATGTTACCATCTATAAAGCTCGACTTGTCGCTAAAGGTTATCGACAAGTTCAAGGGATTGACTACGATGAGACTTTCTCTCCCGTAGCGAAGCTTAAGTCTGTCCGAATCATGTTAGCAATTGCCGCATACTATGATTATGAGATATGGCAGATGGACGTAAAAACGGCATTCCTTAACGGTTACCTTAAGGAAGAGCTGTATATGATGCAGCCGGAAGGTTTTGTCGATCCTAAGAATGCTAACAAGGTATGCAAGCTCCAGCGATCCATTTATGGGCTGGTGCAAGCATCTCGGAGTTGGAACATTCGCTTTGATGAGATGATCAAAGCGTTTGGGTTTATCTTGAGACTTATGGAGAAGCCTACGTTTACAAGAAAGTGAGTGGGAGCTCAGAGCATTTCTCATATTATATGTAGATGACATACTTTTGATGGGAAATGATATAGAACTTTTGGACAGCATTAAGGCCTACTTGAATAAGAGTTTTCAATGAAGGACCTTGGAGAAGCTGCTTATATATTAGGCATCAAAATCTATAGGGATAGATCGAGGCGCCTCATAGGTCTTTCACAAAGCACATACCTTGATAAGATTTTGAAGAAGTTCAAAATGGATCAGTCCAAGAAAGGGTTCTTGCCTATTTTGCAAGGTGTGAAATTGAGCTCAGCTCAATGCCCGACCACGACAAAAGATAAAGAAGAGATGAGTGTCATCCCTATGCCTCAGCCATAGGATCTATTATGTATGCCATGCTGTGTACCTGACCTGATGTAAACCTTGCCGTAAGTTTGGTAGGTAGGTACCAAAGTAATCCCGCAAGGAACACCGGACAGCGGTCAAGAATATCCTGAAGTACCTAAAAGGACAAAGGACATGTTTTCGTTTATGGAGGTGACGAAGAGCTCGTCAGAAGGGTTACGCCGACGCTAGCTTCGACACGATCTGGATGACTCAAAGTCACAAACCGGATACGTGTATATGTTGAATGGTGGAGCGAGAAGCTGGTGCAGCTGCAAGCGAGAGTGTGGCGGGATCTACATGTGAAGCGGAGTACATGGCAGCCTCGGAGGCAGCACATGAAGCAATTTGGGTGAAGGAGTTCATCACCGACCTAGGAGTCATACCCAATGCGTCGGAGCCGATCAAACTCTTCTCGTGACAACGCTGGAGCTATTGCACTTGCCAAGGAGCCCAGGTTTCACAAGAAGACCAGGCACATCAAGCGCCGCTCAACTCCATTCGTGAAAATGTTCAAGATGGGGACATAGAAATTTGCAAAGTGCATATGGATCTGAATATCGCAGATCCGCTGACTAAACCTCTTCCGCTAGCAAAACATGATCAACACCGAACTCTATGGGTGTTCGATTCATCACAATGTAACTAGATTATTGACTCTAGTGCAAGTGGGAGACTGTTGGAAATATGCCCTAGAGGCAATAATAAAAGTATTATTATTATATTTCCTTGTTCATGATAATTGTCTTTTATTCATGCTATAATTGTATTATCCGGAAATCGTAATACACGTGTGAATACATAGACCACAATATGTCCCTAGTGAGCCTCTAGTTGACTAGCTCGTTGATCAACAGATAGTCATGGTTTCTGACTATGGACATTGGATGTCGTTGATAACGGATCACATCATTAGGAGAATGATGTGATGGACAAGACCCAATCCTAAGCATAGCACAAGATCGTAGTTCGTTTTGCTAGAGCTTTTCCAATGTCAAGTATCTCTTCCTTAGACCATGAGATCGTGTAACTCCTGGATACCGTAGGAGTGCTTTGGGTGTACCAAACGTCGCAACGTAACTGGGTGACTATAAACGTGCATTACAGGTATTTCTGAAAGTGTCTTTTGGGTTGACACGGATCGAGACTAGGATTTGTCACTCCGTATGACGGAGAGGTATCACTGGGCCCACTCGGTAGTGCATCGTCATAATGAGCTCAAAGTGACCAAGTGTTCAGTCACGGGATCATGCATTACGGTACGAGTAAAGTGACTTGCCAGTAACGAGATTGAACGAGGTATTGGGATACCGACGATCGAATCTCGGGCAAGTAAAATACCGATTGACAAAGGGAATTGTATACGGGGTTGTTTGAATCCTCGACATCGTGGTTCATCCGATGAGATCATCGAGGAGCATGTGGGAGCCAACATGGGTATCCAGATCCCGCTGTTGGTTATTGCCCGAGAGCCGTCTTGGTCATGTCTGCATGTCTCCCGAACCCGTAGGGTCTACACACTTAAGGTTCGGTGACGCTAGGGTTGTATGAATATGAGTATGCAGCAAACCGAATGTTGTTAGGAGCCCCGGATGAGATCCCGGACGTCATGAGGAGTTCCAGAATGGTCCGGAGGTAAAGATTTATATATGGGAAGTCTTATTTTGGTCGCCGGAAAAGTTTCGCGCGTTATCGGTATTGTACCGGGAGTGCCGAAAGGGGTCCAGGGGTCCACCAGGGGGTCCACCTACCCCGGGGGGGGGGCACATGGGCTCTAGGGGGTGCGCCTTGGCCTATATGGGCCAAGGGCACCAGCCCCAAGAGGCCCATGCGCCTAGAGATAAGAGAGAAGGGAGAGTCCTAAAGGGGGAAGGCACCTCCGAGGTGCCTTGGGGAGGATGGACTCCTCCCCCCTGGCCGCACCCTTCCTCGGAGGAAGGGGAAAGGCTGCGCCTCCCCCCCTCTCTCTTGCACCTATATAAAGGGAGGGGAGGGCGGGCAGCCGCACCCATAAGCCTAGGCGCCTCCCTCCTCCCTGCAACACCTCCTCCTCCTCCCGTAGTTGCTTAGCGAAGCCCTGCCGGAGTTCTGCTGCATCCACCACCACGCCGTCGTGCTGCTGGATCATCATCAACCTCTCCTTCCCCCTTGCTGGATCAAGAAGGAGGAGACGTCATCCGCCCGCACGTGTGTTGAATGCGGAGGTGCTGTCCGCTCAGCACTAGGTCATCGGTGATCTGAATCACGGCGAGTACGACTCCATCATCCCCGTTCCATTGAACGCTTCCGCACGCGATCTACAAGTGGTATGTAGATGCAATCACTCTCCCATGACTCGTTGCTAGATGAACTCATAGATGGATCTTGGTGAAACCGTAGGAAAAATTTTAATTTTCGCAACGCTCCCCAACAGATCGGGTGTGATAGATTCTTACGTTCACATACAACGGGTGTAAGCCAGATTTACACACTTGAAACACTTAGGTTGACTTGACGAGCCTAGCATGTACAGACATGGCCTCGAACACAAGAAACCGAAGGTCGAGCATGAGTCGTATGGTAGATACGATCAACATGAAGATGTTCACCGATGATGACTAGTCCGTCTCACGCGATGATCGGACACGGCCTAGTTGACTCGGATCATGTAATCACTTAGATGACTGGAGGGATGTCTATCTGAGTGGGAGTTCATTAGATGAACTTAATTATCCTGAACATAGTCGAAAGCCCTTTTGCAAATTATGTCATATCTCGCGCTTTAGTTCTACTGTTTTAGATATGTTCCTAGAGGAAATATAGTTGAAAGTTGACAATAGCAATTATGCGACAGAGAAGGCTTATGTCCTTAATGCACCGCTCGGTGTCTGAACCTCGAACGTCGTCTGTGGATGTTGCGAACATCTGACATACACGTCTTGATAACTACGTGATAGTTCAGTTAAACGGTTAAGAGTTGAGGCACCAAAGACGATTTCAAAACGTCGCGGAACATATGAGATGTTTCGAGGGCTGAAATTGGGATTTCAACCTCGTGCCCACCTCAAGAGGTATAAGACCTCCGACGATTTTCTTAGCCTGCAAACTAAGGGAGAAAAGCTCAATCATTGAGCTTGTGCTCAGATTGTCTGAGTGCAACAATCACTTGAATCGAGTGGGAGTTGATCTTCCTGATGAGATAGTGATGTTTCTCCAAAGTCATTGCCACCAAGCTGCTAGAGCTTCGTGATGAACTATAACATATCAGGGATAGATATGATGATCCTTGAGCTATTCGCAATGTTCGACACATGAATGTAGAAATCAAGAAGGAGCATCAATTGTTGATGGTTAGTGAAACCACTAGTTTCAAGAAGGGCAAGGGCAAGAAGGGGTACTTCATGAAACGGCAAATCAGTTGCTGCTCCAGTGAGGAAACCCAGGGTTGAACCCAAACCCGAGACTAAGTGCTTCTGTAATGAGAGGAACGGACACTAAAGCTGAACCACCCTGGATATTTGGTAGATAAGAAGGCAGGCAAGGTCGATAGAAGTATACTGGATATACATTATGTTAATGTGTACTTTACTAGTACTCCTAGTAGCACCAGGGTATTAGATACCGGTTCAGTTGCTAAGTGTTAGTAACTCGAAATAACAGCTACGGAATAAACGGAGACTAGCTAAAGGTGAGCTGTCGATATGTGTTGGAAGTGGTTCCAAGGTTGATGTGATCAAGCATCGCACGCTCCCTCTACCATCGAGATTGGTGCTAAACCTGAATATTGTTATTTGGTGTTTGCGTTGAGCATAGACATGATTGGATTATGTCTATTGCAATGCGGTTATTCATTTAAGGAGAATAATGGTTACTCTAATTATTTGAATAATACCTTCAATGGTCTTACACCTAAAAGAATGGTTTATTGAATCTCGATCGTAGTGATACACATTTTCATGCCAAAAGATATAAGATAGTAATGATAGTACCACTTACTTGTGGCATCGCCATGTAAGTCATATTGGTGTAAAATGCATGAAGAAGCTCCATGTTGATGGATCTTTGACTCACTCGTTTTGAAAAGCTTGAGACATGCGAACCATGTCTATTGGTGTATACGCATGAAGAAACTCCATGCAGATGGATCGTTTGGACTCACTTGATTTTGAATCACTTGAGATATGCAAATCATACCACATGGGCAAAATGGTGAAAAGCCTCGGTTTCAAAGAAGATGGAACAAGATAGCAACTTGTTGGAAGTAACACATTTTGATGTGTGCAGTCCAATGAGTGCCGAGGCATGTAGTGAATATCGTTATGTTCTTACTTCACGGATGATTTGAGTAGATCTTGAGTATATTTACTTGATGAAACACAAATCTGAATTATTGAAAGGTTCAAGTAATTTCAGAGTGAAGGTGAAGATCATCGTGACAAGAGGATAAAATGTCTATGATATGATCATAGAGATGAGTATCTGAGTCATGAGTTTGGTATACAATTAAGACATTGTGGAAATTGTTTCACAATTAATACCGCCTGGAACACCATAGTGCGATGGTGTGTCCGAACATCATAGTTGCACCCTATTGGATATGGTGCGTACCATGATGTCTCTTATCGAATTACCACTATCGTTCATGGGTTAGGCATTAGAGACAACCGCACTCACTTTAATAGGGCACCACGTAATTCCGTTGAGACGGCACTGTTTGAACTATGGTTTGGAGAAATCTAAGTTGTCGTTTCTTAAAAGTTTGGGGCTGCGACGGTTATGTGAAAAAGTTTCATCGTGATAAGCCCGAACCCAAAACGGATAAATACATCTTCATAGGACACCCAAAACAGTTGGATATACCTCCTATCTCAAGATCCGGAAGCAAAAGTAATTGTTTCTAGAAACGGGTCCTTTCTCGAGGAAAAGTTTCTCTCGAAAGAATTGAGTGGGAGGATGGTGGAGACTTGATGAGGTTATTGAACCATCACTTCAACTAGTGTGCAGCAGGCACAGGAAGTTGTTCTGTGGCGCCTACACCAATTGAAGTAGAAGCTTATGATAGTGATCATGAAGTTTGGATCAAGTCACTACCGCACCTCATAGGGTGACAAGGATGCGATTACTACTTGAGTGGTACAAGAATCCTGTCTTGAAGGTCATATTGCTAGATGAACCTACGAGCTATGGAGAAGCGATGGTGGGCCCATATTCCGACAAATGGTTAGAAGCCATGAAATCCGAGATAGGATCCATGTATCAGAACAAAGCATGGACTTTGGTGGACTTGCCCGATAGGCAAGCCATTGAGATAAATGGATCTTTAAGAAGAAGACGGACGTGGACGGTAATGTCACCGTCTATGAAGCTCGACTTGTGGCGAAGAGTTTTTCACAAGTTCAAGGAGTTGACTACGATGAGATTTTCTCATCCGTAGCGATGCTTAAGTCCGTCGGAATCATGTTAGCATTAGCTGCATTTATGAAATCTGGCAGATGGATGTCAAAACGAGTTTCCTTACCGGTCTTCGAAGGAAAGGTTGTATGTGATACAATCGAAAGTTTTGTCGATCCTAAGGATGCTAAAAGGTATGCTGGCTCCAATGATCCTTCTAAGGACCGGAGTAAGCATCTCGGAGTTGGAATGTGCGCTTTGATGAGATGATCAAAGATTTTGGGTTTATACAAAGTTTATGAGAAACTTGTATTTCCAAAGAAGTGAGTGGGAGCACTATAGAATTTCTGATGAGTATATGTTGTTGACATATTGTTGATCAGAAATGATGTAGAATTTCTGGAAAGCATATAGGTTTATTTGAAAAGTGTTTTTCAATAGAAACCCTGGAATAAGCTGCTTAAACATTGAGCATCAAGATCTATGAGGATAGATCGAAAACGCTAAATGATACTTTCACATGAGCACATACCTTGACATGATATTGAAGGTGTTCAAGATGGATCAGTCAAAGAAGGAGTTCTTGCCTGAGTTGTAAGGTATGAAGTTAAGAGTTAAAGCTCGACCACGGCAGAAAAGAGAGAAAGGACGAAGGTCGTCCCCTATGCCTTAGACATAGGCTCTATAGTATGCTATCTTTGTGTACCGCACTGATGTGTGCCTTGCTCGAATCGGCAAGAGGGTACAAAGGTGATCAAGGAGTGGATCACCGGATAGCGGTCAAAATTATCCTTAGAGGAATAAGGATATGTTTCTCGGTTATGGAGGTGATAAAGAGTTCGACGTAAAGAGTTGCGCCGATGCAAGTTAACACCTATCCGGATAGCTCGAGTAGAGATACCGGATACGATAATGGAGCAATAATTTGGAATAGCTCCAAGTGGAACGTGGTAGCAGCATCTATGATATGACATAAAGTTTTATAAATACATAGGATCTGAATATTGCGACCCGCTGACTACAACCTCTCTCACAAGCATAAACATGATCAAACCCGAACTCATCGAGTGTTAATCACATAGTGATGTGAACTAGATTATTGATTCTAGTAAACTCTTTGGATGTTGGTCACATGGTGATGTGACCTGTGAGTGTTAATCACATGGGGATGTGAACTAGATTATTGACTCTAGTGCAAGTGGGAGACTATTGGAAATATGCCCTAGAGGCAATAATAAATTAGTTATTATATTATATTTCCTTGCTCATGATAATCGTTTATTATCCATGCTATAATTGTATTGAAAGGAAACTCAGATACATGTGTGGGTACATAGACAACACCATGTCCCTAGTAAGCCTCTAGTTGACTAGCTCGTTGATCAATAGATGGTTACGGTTTCCTGACCATGGACATTGGATGTCGTTGATAACGGGATCACATCATTAGGAGAATGATGTGATGGACAAGACCCAATCCTAAGCCTAGCACAAAGATCGTAGTTCGTATGCTAAAGCTTTTCTAATGTCAAGTATCATTTCCTTAGACCATGAGATTGTGCAACTCCGGATACCATAGGAATGCTTTGGGTGTACCAAACGTCACAACGAATCGGGTGGCTATAAAGGTGCATTACAGGTATCTCCGAAAGTGTCTGTTGGGTTGGCACGAATCGAGACTGGGATTTGTCACTCCGGTTGACGGAGAGGTATCTCTGAGCCCACTCGGTAGGACATCATCATAATGTGCACAATGTGATCAAGGGGTTGATCACGGGATGATGTATTACGGAACGAGTAAAGAGACTTGCCGGTAACGAGATTGAACAAGGTATCGGGATACCGACGATCGAATCTCGGGCAAGTACAATACCGCTAGACAAAGGGAATTGTATACGGGATTGATTGAGTCCTTGACATCGTGGTTCATCCGATGAGATCATCATGGAACATGTGGGAGCCAACATGGGTATCCAGATCCGCTGTTGGTTATTGACCGAGAACGTCTGGTCATGTTCAGATGGTTCCCGAACCCGTAGGGTCTACACACTTAAGGTTCGATGACGCTAGGGTTATAAAGGAAGTTTGTATGTGGTTACCGAATGTGGTCCGGAGGTAAAGAATTATATATGGGAAGTCCTGTTTTGGTCACCGGAAAAGTTTCGGGTTTTATCGGTAACGTACCGGGACCACCGGAGGGTCCAGGGGTCCACCAAGTGGGGCCACCATCCCGGAGGGCTGCATGGGCCAAGTGTGGGAGGACCAGCCCGGGTGGGCTGGTGCGCCCACAAGGGCCCAAGGCGCCTAGGGTTTGGGGAGGGGGTGCCCCACCTAGCTTGGGGGGCAAGTTTCCCCTCTCCCCCCCCCTTGGCCGCCCCACCAGATGGGATCTTGGGCTGGCCGCCGCCCCTAGGGTGAACCCTAGGTTGGGGCGCAGCCCCCCCTCTCCCCCTATATATAGTGGAGGCAAAGGGGCAGCCCAACACACGAAGTTCTTCTCATGTTGGCGCAGCCCTACCTCTCTTTCTTCTCATATCTCGCGGTGCTTGGCGAAGCCCAGCTGGATCACCATGCTCCTCCACCACCACCACGCCGTTGTGCTGCTGCTGGACGGAGTCTTCCTCAACCTCTCCCTCTCTCCATGCTGGATCAAGGTGTGGGAGACGTCACCGGGCTGTACGTGTGTTGAACGCGGAGGTGCCGTCCGTTCGGCACTAGGATCTCCGGTGATTTGGATCACGACGAGTATGACTCCTTCAACGCCGTTCTCTTGAACGCTTCCGCTTAGAGATTTACAAGGGTATGTAGATGCACTCTCCTTCCCCTCGTTGCTAGTCTCTCCATAGATAGATCTTGGTGACTCGTAGGAAAATTTTGAATTTCTGCTACGTTCCCCAACACGAGATTGGTGTTAAACCTAAATAACTGGTATTTGGTATTTGCGTTGAGCATAGACATGATTGGATTATGTCTATCGCGGTACGGTTATTCATTAAAGGAGAATAATGGTTACTCTGGTTATCTGAATAATACCTTCAATGGTTTTGCACCTAAAATGAATGGTTTATTGAATCTCGATCGTAGTGATACACATGTTCATGCCAAAAGATATAAGATAGTAATGATAGTAACACCTGCTTGTGGCACTGCCATTTGAGTCATATTGGTATAAAACGCATGAAGAAGCTCCATGTTGATGGATCTTTGGACTCACTCTTTTTGAAAGGGTTGAGACATGTGAACCATGTCTATTGGTATATACGCATGAAGAAACTCCATGCAGATGGACCGTTTGGACTCACTTGATTTTGAATCACTTGAGACATGCAAATCATACCACATGGGCAAGATATTTGAAAGCCTCGTTTTCAAGAAATGGAACAAGAAAGCAACTTGTTGGAAGCAATACATTTTGATGTGTGCAGTCCAATGAGTGCTGAGGCACGCAGTGGATGTCGTTATGTTCTGACTTCACAGATGATTTGAGTAGATACTGAGTATATTTACTTGATGGAACACAAGTCTGAATTATTGAAAGGTTCAAGTAATTTCAGAGTGAAGTTGAAGATAAATCGTAATAAAAGGATAATATGTCTATGATATGATCATAGAGATGAATATCTGAGTTATGTGTTTGGCACACAATTAAGACATTGTGGAAATTGTTTCACAACTAATACCACCGAACACCATAGTGTGATGGTGTGTCCGAACATCATAACTGCACCCTATTGCATATGGTGCATACCATGATGTCTCTTATCGAATTACCACTATCGCTCATGGGTTAGGCATTAGAGACAACCGCACTCACTTTAATAGGGCACCACGTAATTCCGCTGAGACGACACCGCTTGAACTATGGTTTGGAGAAAACCTAAGTTGTCGTTTCTTAAAAGTTTGAGCTCGACGCTTATGTGAAAAAGTTTCAGGTTGATAAGCTCGAACCCAAAGCGGATAAAATGCATCTTCATAGGATACCCAAAACTGTTGGGTATACCTCCTAATTCAGATCCGAAAGCAATAGGGATTGTTTCTAGAAACGGGTCCTTTCTCGAGGAAAAGTTTCTCTCGAAAGAATTGAGTGGGAGGATGGTGGAGACTTGATGAGGTTAATGAACCATCACTTCAACCAGTGTGTAGCAAGGCACATGTGGCACCTACATCAATTGAAGTAGAAGCTTATGATAGTGATCATGAAACTTCGGATCAAGTCACTACCGAACCTCGTAGGTCGACAAGGACGCGTACTACTTCGGAGTGGTATGGTAATCCTGTCTTGGAGTTCATGTTGCTAGACAACAATGAACCTACGAGCTATGGAGAAGCGATGGTAGGCCCGAATTCCGACAAATGGCTAGAGGCCATAAAATCCGAGAGAGGATCCATGTGTGAAAACAAAGTGTAGACTTTGGAAGAACTGCTTGATGGTCTTAAGGCTTTTGAGTATAGATGGATTTTAAAAGGAAGACAGACAATGATGGTAAGTGTCACCATTAAGAAAGCTCGACTTGTCGCTAAGATGTTTACCGACAAGTTCAAGGAGTTGACTACGATGAGACTTTCTCACTTTTGGCGATGCTAAGAGTCTGTTGGAATTATGTTAGCAGTTACTGCATGATTTATGAAATCTTGCAGATAGGATGTCAAAACATTGTTTCCTCGATGATATTCTTGAGGAAAGGTTGTATGTGATACAACCGTAAGGTTTTGTCAATCTGAAAGATGCTAACAAGTGCAAAGCTCCAAAGAATCCATCTAAGGACTGGAGTAGGCATCTCGGAGTTGGAATATACGCTTTGATGAGATGATCAAAGATTTTGGGTTTATGCAGAGTTTATGAGAAACTTGTATTTCCAAAGAAGTGAGTGGGAGCACTATAGCATTTCTGATAAGTATATGTTGTTGACATATTGTTGATCGGAAATGATGTATAATTTCTGGAAAGCATATAGGGTTATTTGAAAAGTGTTTTTCAATGGAAAACCTGGATTAAACTACTTGAACAATGAGCATCTAGATCTATAAGGATAGATCAACAACGCTTAATAGTACTTTCAAATGAATACATACCGTGACAAGATTTTGAAGGAGTTCAAAATAGATCGGCAAAGAAGGAGTTCTTGGCAGTGTCATAAGGTGTGAGTATTGAGTAAGACTCAAGGCATGACCACGGCAGAAGAGAGAGAAAGGACGAAGGTCGTCCCCTATGCTTTAGACGTAGGCTCTATAGTATGCTATGCTGTGTACCGCACCGGAAATGTGCCTTGCCATGAGTCAGTCAAGGGGTACAAGAGTGATCCAGGAATGGATCACAGGACAGCGGTCAAACTTATCCTTAGTAACTAGTAGACTAAGTAATTTTCTCGATTATGGAGGTGGTAAAAGAGTTCGTCGTAAAGGGTTATGCCGATGCAAACTTTGACACTAATCCGGATTATTCTGAGTAGTAAACCTGATTCGTATAGGAGATGACATAGAGATTTGCAAAACACACACATATCTGAAAGGTTCAGATCCGTTGACTAATAACCTCTCTCACAAGCGAGATATGATCAAACCCCTTGGGTGTCGATTCATTACAATCACATAGTGATGTGAACTAGATTATTGACTCTAGTGCAAGTGGGAGATTGTTGGAAATATGCCCTAGAGGCAATAATAAAATGGTTATTATTGTATTTCCTTGTTCATGATAATTGTCTATTATTCATGCTATAATTGTATTGACCGGAAACCGCAATACATGTGTGAATACATAGACCACAACATGTCCCTAGTGAGCCTCTAGTTGACTAGCTCGTTGATCAACAGATGGTCATGGTTTCCTGACCATGGACATTGGATGTCATTGATAACGGGATCACATCATTTGGAGAATGATGTGATGGACAAGACCCAATCCTAAGCCTAGCACAAGATCGTGTAGTTCGTATGCTAAAGCTTTTCTAAATGTCAAGTATCTTTTCCTTAGACCATGAGATTGTGCAACTCCCGGACACCGTAGGAGTGCTTTGGGTGTGCCAAACGTCACAATGTAACTGGGTGGCTATAAACGTACACTACGGGTATCTCCGAAAGTGCCTGTTGGGTTGGCACGAATTGAGACTGGGATTTGTCACTCCGTGTGACGGAGAGGTATCTCTGGGCCCACTCGGTAGGACATCATCATAATGTGCACAATGTGATCAAGGAGTTGATCACGGGATGATGTGTTACGGAATGAGTAAAGAGACTTGCCGGTAACGAGATTGAACAAGGTATCGGGATACCGACGATCGAATTCGGGCAAGTACAATACCGCTAGACAAAGGGAATTGTATACGGGATTGATTGAGTCCTTGACATCGTGGTTCATCCGATGAGATCATCGTGGAACCTGTGGGAGCCAACATGGGTATCCAGATCCCGCTGTTGGTTATTGATCGGAGAACGTCTCGGTCATGTCTGCATGGTTCCTGAACCCGTAGGGTCTACACACTTAAGGTTCGATGACGCTAGGGTTATAGGGAAAGTATGTACGTGGTTACCGAATGTTGTTCGGAGTCCCGGATGAGATCCCGGACGTCACGAGGAGTTCCGGAATGGTCCGGAGGTAAAGATTGATATATAGAAAGTATGGTTTTGGCCACCGGAAGTGTTCCGGGCATCACCGGTAGTGTACCGGGACCACCGGAGGGGTTCGGGGGTCCACCGGGAGGGGCCACGGGCCCCGGAGGCCTACGTGGGCCAATAGTGGGAAGGGACCAGCCCCTAGGTGGGCTGGGGTGCCTCCCCACCAAGGACCATGTGCCTAGAGAGAAGAGGGGGCAAACCCTAGGGCAGATGGGCCCTAAAGGCCCATGCCTGGTGCGCCTCCCTCTCCTCCCCACTTGGCCGCCACCCCAGATGGGGATTGGGGCTGCCGCCTGTTGGGGAACGTAGCAGAAATTCAAAATTTTCCTACGTGTCACCAAGATCTATCTATGGAGAAACCAGCAACGAGGGGAAGGAGAGTGCATCTACATACCCTTGTAGATCGCTAAGCGGAAGCGCTCAAGAGAATGGGGTTGAAGGAGTCGATTGTCGTGATCCAAATCACCGGAGATCCTAGTGCTGAAAAGACGGCACCTCCGCGCTCAACACACGTGACAGCCGGTGATGTCTCCCACGCCTTGATCCAGCAAGGAGAGAGGAGAGGTTGAGGAAGACTCCATCCAGCAGCAGCACAACGGCGTGGTGGTGGTGGAGGAGCGTGGCAATCCCGCAGGCCGCCAAGCACTGCGGGAGAGGAGGAGGTGTCACGGCAGGGAGGGAGGCGCCAGGACTCAGGTGTGGCTTCCTCCTCCCTCCACTATACATAGGGGCAAGGAGAGGGGGGGCAGCCTTGGCCCTTCCTCCAAGGAGGGTGCGCCAGGAGGAGTCCATCTCCTAAGGCACCTAGGAGGTGCCTTCCCTTTAGGACTCTCCTTTCCCTCATCTCTTGGCGCATGGGCCTCTGGGGCGCACCAGCCCACCCGGGCTGGTCCCTCCCACACTTGGCCCATGCAGCCTCCGAGGATGGTGGCCCCACTTGGTGGACCCCGGGACCTCCCGTGGTCCCAGACATTACCGATAAAACCCAAACTTTTCCGTGACCAAAACAGACTTCCCATATATAATTCTTTACCTCGACCATTCGGAACTCCTCGTGACGTCCGGGATCTCATCCGGACTCAACAACATTCGCAACCACATACAAACTTCCTTTATAACCCTAGTGTCATTGAACCTTATGTGTAGACCCTACGGGTTCGGGAACCATGCGCATATGACCGAGACGTTCTCCGTCAATAACCAACAGCGGATCTGGATACCCATGTTGGCTCCCACATGTTCCACGATGATCTCATCGGATGAACCACGATGTCAAGGACTCAATCGATCCCGTATACAATTCCCTTTGTCTAGCGGCATCGTCGGTATCCCGTTACCTTGTTCAATCTTGTTACCGGCAAGTCTCTTTACTCGTTCCGTAACACATCATCCCGTGATCAACCCCTTGGTCACATTGTGCACATTATGATAATGTCCTACCGAGTGGGCCCAGAGATACCTCTCCGTTTACACGGAGTGACAAATCCCAGTCTCGATTCGTGCCAACCCAACTGACACTTTCGGAGATACCTGTAATGCACCTTTATAGCCACCCGCCACGCCAGGACGCTTGGTACACCCAAAGCATTCCGACGGTATCCGGAGTTGCACAATCTCATGGTCTAAGGAAAAGATACTTGACATTAGAAAAGCTTTAGCATACTAACTATACGATCTTTGTGCTAGGCTTAGATTGTCTTGTCCATCACATCATTCGCCAATGATGTGATCCCGCTATCAACGACTTCCAATGTCCATGGTCGAAACCGTAACCATCTATTGATCAACGAGCTAGTTAACTAGAGGCTTACTAGGACATGGTGTTGTCTATGTACCCACACATGTATGTGAGTTTCCTATCAATACAATTATAGCATGGATAATAAACGATTATCATGAACAAGGAAATATAATAATAACTAATTTATTATTGCCTCTAGGGCATATTTCCAACAGTCTCCCACTTGCACTAGAGTCAATAATCTAGTTCACATCGCCATGTGATTAACACTGATAGGTCACATCGCCATGTGACCAACATCCAAAGAGTTTACTAGTGTCGCTAAACTAGTTCACATCACCATGTGATTAAGACTCAATGAGTTCTGGGGTTTGATCATGTTTTCCTTGTGAGAGAAGTTTTAGTCAACGGATCGCAGATTCAGATCCGTATGTACTTTGCAATTCTCTATGTCATATTGTAAATGCTGCTTCCATGCTCCACTTGAAGCTATTCCAAATGGTTGCTCCACTATACGTATCCGGTTTGCTACTCAGAGTCACTCGGATAGGTGTTAAAGCTTGCATCGACGTAACCCTTTACGCCGAACTCTTTATCACCTCCATAATCGAGAAACATGTCCTTATTTACTCCAAGGACAATTTTGACCGCTGTCCAATGATCCCCACTCCTGGATCATTCTTGTACCCCTTGACTGACTCATGGCAAGGCACACTTCCGTGCGGTACACAAGATAGCATACTATAGAGCCTACGCCTAAAGCATAGGGACGCACCTTCGCCCTTCTCTCTTTTTCCGTGGTCGAGCTTTAAGTCTTAACTTCATACCTTACATCTCGTGCAAGAACTCCTTCTTTGATGATCCATCTTGAACACCTTCAAGATCATGTCAAGGTATATGCTCATTTGAAAGTACCATTAAGCGGTTTTGATCTATCCTCACAGATCTTGATGCTCAATGTTCAAGTAGCTTAATCCAGGTTTTCACTTGAAAACACTTTTCAAATAACCCTATATGCTTTACGTAAATTCTACATCATTTCGATCATCAATATGTCAACAACATATACTCATCGAAATTCTATAGTGCTCCCACTCACTTCTTTGAAATACAAGTTTTCACAAACTTTGTATGAACCCAAAATTTTGATCATTTCATCAAAGCGATATTCTAACTCCGAGATGCTTACTCCATCCTTAGAAGGATCGCTGGAGCCAGCATACCTTTTAGCATCCTTAGGATCGACAAAAACTTTCTCGATTGTATCACATACAACCTTTCCTTACTTAAAACCGGTAAGGAAACTCGCTTTGACATCCATCCGCCAGATTTCATAAATGCAGCTAATGCTAACATGATTTCGACGGACTTAATCATCGCCACGGATGAGAAAATCTCATCGTAGTCAACTCCTTGAACTTGTGAAAACTCTTTGCCACAAGTCGAGCTTCATAGACGGTGACATTACCGCCCACGTCCGTCTTCTTCTTAAAGATCCATTTATCTCAATGGCTTGCCGATCAACGGCAAGTCCACCAAAGTCCATGCTTTGTTCTCGATACATGGATCCTATCTCGGATTTCATGGCTTCTAACCATTTGTTGGAATATGGGCCCACCATTGCTTCTCCATAGCTCGAGGTTCATTGCTGTCTAGCAACATGACATTCAAGACAGGATCACCGCATCACTCCAAGCAAAGACGCATCCTTGTCGCCCCACGAGGTTCGGTAGTGACTTGATGTGAAGCTTCATGATCACTATCATAAGCTTCTACTTCAATTGATGTAGGTGCCACAGAACTTCCCCGTGCCTCTGCTACACACTAGTTGAAGTGATGGTTCAATAACCTCATCAAGTCTCCACCATCCTCCCACTCAATTCTTTCGAGAGAAACTTTTCCTCGAGAAAGGACCCATTTCTAGAAACAATCCCTATTGCTTTCGGATCTGAATTAGGAGGTATACCCAACCGTTTTGGGTGTCCTATGAAGATGCATTTTATCTGCTTTGGGTTCGAGCTTATCAACCTGAAACTTTTTCACATAAGCGTCGCAGCCCCAAACCTTTAAGAAATGACAACTTAGGTTTCTCCAAACCATAGTTCAAACGGTGTCGTCTCAACGGAATTACGTGGTGCCCTATTAAAGTGAGTGTGGTTGTCTCTAATGCCTAACCCATGAACGATAGTGGTAATTCGATAAGAGACATCATGCTACGCACCATATCCAATAGGGTGCAACTATGATGTTCGGACACACCATCACACTATGGTGTTCTAGGCGGTATTAATTGTGAAACAATTTCCACAATGTCTTAATTATGCCAAAGCTCAGAACTCAGATACTCATCTCTATGATCATATCATAGACATTTTATCCTCTTGTCACAATGATCTTTAACTTCACTCTGAAATTACTTGAACCATTCAATAATTCAGACTTGTGTTTCATCAAGTAAATATACTCAACATCTACTCGAATCATCCGTGAAGTAAGAACATAACGATATTCATCTGATGCCTCAAAGACTCATTGACTGCACACATCAAAATGTGTTACTTCCAACAAGTTGCTACCTTGTTCCATCTTATCAAACCGAGGCTTTTCACCATCTTGCCCATGTGGTATGATTTGCATATCTCAAGTGATTCAAAATCAAGTGAGTCCAAATGATCCATCTGCATGGAGTTTCTTCATGCGATACAACAATAGACATGGTTTGCATGTCTCAAACTTTTCAAAACGAGTGAGTCCAAAGATCCATCAACATGGAGCTTCTTCATGCTTTTATACCAATATGACTTATATGGCAGTGCCACAAGTAAGTGGTACTATCATTACTATCTTATATCTTTTGCATGAAAATGTGTATCACTACGATCGAGATTCAATAAACCATTCCTTTTAGGTGCTAGACCATTGAAGGTATTATTCAAATTAATAGAGTAACCATTATTCTCCTTAAATGAATAATCAGACATGGCAGACATAATCCAATCATGTCTATGCTCAATGCAAACACCAAATAACAATTATTTAGGTTTAACACCAATCTCGATGGTAGAGGGAGCGTATGATGCTTGATCATATCAACCTTGGAAACATTTCCAACACATATCGTCACTCACCTTTAGCTAGTCTCCGCTTATTCCGTAGCTTTTATTTCGAGTTACTAACACTTAGCAACCGAACCGGTATCTAATACCCTAGTGCTACTAGGAGTACTAGTAAAGTACACATTAACATAATGTATATCCAATATACTTCTATCGACCTTGCCAGCCTTCTTATCTACTAAGTATCTAGGGTAATTCTGCTCCAAGTGGCTGTTCCCTTATTACGTAAGCACTTAGTCTCGGTTTGGGTTCAACCTTGGGTTTCTTCATCGAGCAGCAACTGATTTGCCGCTTCATGAAGTGTCCTTCTTGCCCTTGCCCTTCTTGAAACTAGTGGTTTCACCAACCATCAACAATTGATGCTCCTTCTTGATTTCTACTTTCATGTGTCAAACATCGTGAATACCTCAAGGATCATCATATCTATCCCCGATATGTTATAGTTCATCACGAAGCTCTTGCAGCTTGGTGGCAATGACTTTGGAGAAACATCACTATCTCATCCGGAAGATCAACTCCCACTCGATTCAAGTGATTGTTGCACTCGATAATCTGAGCACAAGCTCAACGATTGAGCTTTTCTCCCTTAGTTTGCAGGCTAAGAAAATCGCCGGAGGTCTTATACCTCTTGACGGGCACGAGCCTGAAATCCCAATTTCAGCCCTCAAACATCTCATATGTTCCGCGACG